>CAUYLG010059564.1:0-48824 GCA_963573385.1 Cacajao melanocephalus | reverse complement strand
CCTGCCCCTTGCTCTTAGTCACTGGGCTCAGCTGCCTTCTGAATTGTCTCATTAGAGGAAAGTTCCCATGCAATCAGCCCGGTGTTGATGTGAAGAGCTCACAGCACCCCAGCACCCGTCCTCCTAAGCCCAGCTTTGACTCGGTGGCTCCCCTAGGCAGCTGCTGGGCACAAGTGTGACCTGGAAAGATGAACACCTGCCCGTGGTCGCCTGCCCGCACCGTATCAACGGGGGGCGCTACTTTGAATGTATTTTTCCCAACTCATGGCTGGTGGATACAAGAAGAGATCATGAAAGATTCAAATTTAGAATACACCAGAAACGTGATCTGGGCTCAACAAAACGTCCTGGCCATTCCCAGAGCATCGCAGTCGGCATCTGGCCACAGCAGGGGAGCCTCAGACGTCACCCCTGCCAGCTCCTCCACTGAGGGCGTCACGGACCTGAAGCCATCAGGAGATTGGGGTCTTTGTTGTGGTTTGCACAGCAGGGCCTGAGTCTTGGTGAGGAAGAACCGGAGCAGGGAGGCGCCCACTCAGAGCTGCGGCAGCCACTGTTTCTTCTCAGCCAGGCCTGAGTCCAGGCTGCTGGGGCAGCTGCTCTGATCATCAGGCACTGAGACCCTGGCCGCTTGCAAGCTTCACTCCCTGAACTGCCCAAGCAGCAGCCCAGCAGGCCACATTTTCAATCAAAGAATCTTAACTGCTCAGGAGCCCGGTTTGGTCAGTTGAAGGCGAATGTGATTCAACGTCCAACCGTCACGTGGGCAGTTGGTGGGGGGGTCGTCCTGCATTCCGAGTCGGTTGGGAGTCAAGGAGGCTATTGGTCATTCAGGGCAGTCACCCAGGCTCAGGGAAGTGTCTTCACAGAGCAGCCACAGAGTCACATGTGGGGGAAGACAGACATAAATTTGGACCCCACGCCTTCAGCAGGGCTTCATTTGGGGAAAGTTACGGCATTTTGGGTCAGGAATTGAAATGTAAAGGTGGGAGTTGAGTCGGGATTTGGGCCCTTCTCTTGAGCCAAGCACCTCCTCCAGGTATCAGTGTCTCCCTGCAGCAGCTGTTAGGGTGGGTAGATTTGGACAAGGAGTGAGGAGGGTTCTTGGTTCTGTGTCCAGGCCAGGATCTAATGGTCTTGATGCAGGTGAGCTCAAAAATTGGCTCTGCTCAGGAAACAAGAGCGAGCCAACAGTGAACGGAGGCATGTCTGTGTGAACAACAGTGTCACCCAAAATGGCTGCTCCACAGAGAACAGGGCTGTCCCAGAGGTGTGAAGCACCAGTGGAGTGATGGCTGGCTGTATTTATACCTACTCCTAATTATATGCTAATCAGGGGGCGGGCTATTCTTGTAAAGGGGCAGGAGTTCCTGGAACCATATAAGGTAACTTCCAGGTCGTTGCCATAGCATTTGTAAACTGTCATGGCCCTGGGGGGAGTGACTCAAGTGAATGCATCAGAATTCCTAGTCCTAGCTGGTTTGGGCCAGTTTCTTTGCTACATCTTGTTTCCTTCAGCAGAGCCATGACAGGTGCTTGGAAAGAGTCCTGCTCGTCTCCTGCCTCAGTCTCACGTGTTCGGGCATCTCCATCTCTTGGGAACCAGTAAATTCCCTGCCTGAGCATCATTACCCATCAGTGTTGCTGCTCCGAGCAAGTCACTGAATCTCCATACATTTCAGTGTCCTGAACCATAAAGTAAATGTCACAGCCCCTTCTCTGCCCAACCAGGAGCTGTAAAGTGTTGCATCCGTGCCCATGTGGAACAGTAGGGCTCTGTCCTGTGTGACATTCCCAGGCACACGTGGCTTTGGTCTCAGGTCATCAGGCTCTGGCACCCATGCTCTGGTCACAGTGTTGTGCTAAGTTTCTACACGGTCTCATCTAACAAAAGTGACTGTTCACACACAATCTGCCTGTGGGTGTTTTCTGCACAGCACACTGCAGGATCCCTCTTCATAACCCCACTTTCATTCAGGTGGCCCCACTGGGCACTTAGTGATAAGGAGATCATGGAGTCCAATAAAGAATGTGCATGGGATGGTTCCTTGGGGAAGAAAATGTACCCCCTGGCCCCACAGCTGTCCAGCTGCATCAAAACAGGCTCTGGATGAAGAACAAGGTTAAGCCTCAAATGTCATCCCATGCAACCCCCTCCACTGAAGTCCCTGGGGGAATTTCATCATTGAATTCATTCACCAGCAATTATTGTAGTTTATTTAGTGCAACATGTTTAGAAACAAAATAGTCATATTCTTTTGTACTGAAATATAATTCGCATTCCATCAATGCACCTTTCCGAAGGATACAATTCAGTGGTTTTTAGCATATTCTGGTTTTGCCATCGTACTTCCCCACTCCAAAAACAAACCCCCTACCCACGTCAGCCAACCCTATTCTCTCCACAGGCCCTGCCCTGCCAACCCCTAATCTGCTTTTGGTCTATGGATTTTTTTATTCTGGACATTTGATATACATAGAATTATACAATGGGCTGTGTTTTGCATCCTGACTTCTTTCCGTAGGCAGAATGTGCTCAAGTTCACCTGTGCTGTGTCCTGTATCCGGACCTCACCTGTTTGTGGTCAATATCATCCATTGTGTGGACAACACTTATTTCGTTTTTCTATTTATCAATGATGGACAAAGGGGCTATTTTCATTTTTTGACTGCTATCAGAAGAAGTGGTGACTACTTCTCCACTTTTTGGAGTGGTGACGGACTGGAATTAGATGGTGAAGATGATGGCAAAACCAGAATATGCTAAAAACCACTGAATTGTATCCTTTGGAAAGGTGCATTTATAGAATGTGAATTATATTTCAGTACTGCTATAAACACCTATGTTCAAGTTTTTGTATGAACAAATGTTTTGTATTTCTCCTGAGTATATAACCAGCAGTGGAATTGCCAGGTCACATGGTAGCCCTGTGAGTAACTGAGGAACCACCGAAGGCTTTTCCTTCTTATATTTGCGGAGGCAACTTGGGAAGGTCCCATTTCTCTAATCGTTGCCAACACTTGTATTTGCTTTTTAAATTATAGCCACACCAATGGATGCGAAGTGCTATCTCAGTGGTTTTGATGGGCATTTCCCTATTAACTAATGATTTTAAACAAGTTTTCACGTATTTATTGCCAATTTGTGTATCTTCTTTAGAGCAGTATCTATACAAATCCAATTTTCATTTTGAAAATCTGTTAGACATTTTATTGTTGATTTGCTAATGTTCTTTATCTCTTCTGGATAACAGACCATGATACATGAATTGCAGATAATCTATGCACCTCTGTGTGTTGTTGTGTGCCTTTCATGATAGTGTTCTTTGAAACACAACAGGTTTTACATTTGGTGAGTCCAGTTTATTTTTCCTTTGGTTGCTTGTGCTTTTGGTGACACATCTAAGAATTAATCACCAAATTCAAGAAAATTAAACTCTATGCCTTTTTTCTGAGATTCATATAGTTCAGCTCCTTTATGTTTTATCAGTCTTTGATCCATTTTTAATTATTGTTTTTTTATTATATCCATTTGTTATTATCATTATTATTATTTTGAAACAGTTTCACTATGTCTCCCAGGCTGGAGTGCAATGGCGCAATCTTGGCTCACTGCAACTTCCGCCTCCTGGGTTCAAGCAATTCTACTGCCTCAGCCTCCTGAGTAGCTGGGATTACAGGCGTGTGCCACCATGCCTGGCTAATTTTTGTATTTTTAGTAGAGATGGGGTTTCACCATGTTGACCAGGCTGGTCTCAAACCCCTGACCTCAAGTGATCTACCCACCTCGGCTTCTCAAAGTGCTGGGATTATAGGCATGAGCAACCATGCCTGGCCTTTTAAATTAACTTTTGTATATGGTGTGAGTTAGAAGTTGGACTTCATTCTTTGCATGTGGATTCTGATTGTCCTGGCACCATTTGTTGAAAAGAATCTTCTGTCTTTGGCCTTGCCACCCTTTTTAAAAATTGGCATAAATGTGAGGGTTTACTTCCAGACTCTCAATTCTATTCCACTGATGTATACATCCATTCTTTCACCAGTACTGTACAGATTGATTATGGTACCTTTATAGTAAGTTTTTAAGTTGGGAAGTCTGAGTCCTTGTTCTTTTTTAAGATTATTTTCTCTATACTAAATTCTATTCCTTTATGAGTTTTAGGATCACCTTGTCAGTTCCAAGACAGCTGAAATCCTTATAGGAATTTGCTGAATCTGTCAATGAATTAGGGGAGTACAACATCTTAATAGTATTAGGTGTAAATATTCCAGTCTATGAACACATGCCTTTCCATTTTTTGGATCTTTTAAAATTTCTTTCAATGATGTTTTATAGTTTTCAATGTACAAGTTTTATACTTATTTTGATGAATTCATTTCTATATATTTATTTGTTTATTTATTTGAGATGGAGTCTTGCTCTATTGCCCAGGCTAAAGTGCCATGACATGATCTCAGCTCACTGCAACTTCTACCTCCCAGGTTCAAACAATTCTCCTGCCTCAGTCTCCCAAGTAGCTGGCCAGGCTGGTCTCAAACTCCTGACCTCAAGTGAACCGCCCACCTCAACCTCCCAAAGTGCTGGAATTACAGGTGCGAGCCACTGTGCCTGGCCTCTAAGTATTTATTTTTGATGCTATTGCAAAAAGAATTGTTTTCTTAATTTCAAGTTCAGATTGTTTATGCGAGTTCATAGAAATACAATTTATTTTTTATCAAGCCTCGAAGCCTTGTAAAGGTTTATTATTATTATTTTTCAATATAGGAATACGCTCAAAAAAACTTGAAATCTTCTCTTATGGACAGGTGGAAGAATAAACTCATATCAACTTTCTGGAAAGCAAGTTGGCAAGTTATCAAGATCCTTGACCAGGTGCAGTGGCTCATGCCTATAATCCCAGCACTTTGGGAGGCTGACGCGGGCAGATCACAAGGTCAGGAGTTTGAGACCACCCTGACCAACATGGTGAAACCCTGTCTCTACTAAAAATACAAAGATTAGCCGGGTGTAGTGGCACATGCCTGTAATCCCAGCTACTCAGGAGGCTGAAACAGGAGAATTGATTGAATCCAGGGAGCGGAGTTTGCAGTGAGCCAGTATTATGCCACTGCACTCCAGCCTGAGCGACAGAGTGAGACTCCATCTCAAAAAAAAAAAAAATCTTAAAATGCATCATATCTTTTGACATAGTAATTCTAGCCCAAGAATTTTTATTTTATTATAAGTTGACAATTTATAATTGTATATATTTATGAGGTGCAAAGTGATACTGTGATTTAAGAATACAATGTGGGATAATGAAATCAAGCTAATTGATAAATCCACAACCTCAAATACTTATCATTTTTGTGGTGAGAACAATTATTACCTATTGATTTTGTATCCTGTAATATTGCTGAATTGCTTATTAGTTCAAATAGTTTTTCATTTATTTCTTACGATTTCCTATATACAGCGTCATGTCATTTGCAAATTGGGGCAGTTTTATTTCTTCCCTGCCATTTGTATGCTATTTATTTATTTTAGAGACGGGGGTTTCACCACGTTGGTCGAGCTGGACTCAAACTCCTGACCTTGTGATCCATCCGCCTTGGCCTCCCAAACTGCTGAGATTATAAGCAACTGCGCCCGGCCTGCTTTTTATTTCTTCATCTTGCCTAATAGTTGTAGCTGGAATCTTCATTACGGTATTGGATCAAAAGTGATGAGAGTGGACATCCTTATCTTCCTTTAATATTGGGGAAATTTCTCAGTCTTTTACCCTTAAGTATAATGTAGTGGTGGGTTTTTCATAGATGTCCTTTATAAGGTTGAGGAAGTTACCTTCTATTCCTAGTTTGTCAACTATTTTTATTATGGTAGGGTGTTGCATTTTGCCAAATCATATTTTAGTCTATTGAGATAATTATGCTTTTTTTTTTTCCTGGCTGCTTGGAGTTTATTTTCCACTTCATGCCAGGTGCACAGTTCCAGGTATCAGGAAAGCTCACAAGTGCTGTGGCCATGGGGAGAGGGGCTTTGTCGCTCCTTTTTGGGGTCTGCTGTGTTAATCGAAAATCTGCTTCCTGCAGCCGCCTAGTCTACAGGGTGAGGAGTGGGGAGGGGACCGGGGAGAGGGTCTGGTGGCCTGGCACCTCCGCAGACCTGGGGCTGGTGGTGGCGGCTCAGGTCAGGATGGGGGTCCAGCGCTGGCTGTGCTGGACTGGCCACCGGGCTGCTTCTGGGGTGTCCCGAGCCAGGCCCCAGGTGGTCAGGCTGCTGGAGGCCTGGGAGTTTCCGGGTGCTCTGCCGGCCTCAAAACCATGGCCATGAACAGCAGGGTGGACTTCCCAAAAGAGAAGCTGGCCCACCAGACCGGGGTCAGCCTTGAGGAGACCCGGGGGGTGGGGGATGGCTTCCCCGGGGAGCCTGGTACTGCCACAGGAGCTGTTGCTGGAAGTGGAACCCAGGGGGCCTGGGTGGCCACCCCTCTCGGGCCTTGGTGCACGATCACGATCACGGGTGGCAGGGATGGGGCGCTGGGCCACAGAGCAGATTTGCAGAAGAGACCTCGGGAGGCCACTCCTCGACCAAGACACGGGCACACGAGAGATGATTATGCATTTTAACCTTGTTTTATTAATATGGTATATTAACATTGACTAATACAAATGTTTAGAACCAACCTTGCATTGCTAAAATTATCCCATTTGGTCATGATGTATTGTCATTCTCTTTTCTTTCTTTTTCTTTTTTTGAGACAGACTCTCACTCTGTCCCCCAGGCTGGAGTGTGGTTGCGTGATCATAGCTCACTGCAGGCTTGACCTCCCCAAACTCAGGTGATCTTCCCACCTCAGCCTCCCAAGTAGCTGGAACTACAGCAGTATGCCACCCCACCCGGCTAATTATTTTTGTATTTTTTGTAGAGATGAGGTTTCACCATGTTACCCAGGCTGGTCTTGAACTCCTGAACTCAAGTGACTTGCCTACCTTGGCCTCCCAAAGTGCTGGATTACAGGCGGGAGCCACCGCGCCCAGCCCGTGTATCACCCTTTTTGTTGTTGTTGCATTTGGTGTGCAAGTATTTTGTTGAGGACTTCGTGCATCTGTATTCATTAAAGATATTGGCCTGCTATGTTCTTTTCTTGCAATGTTTTTGTCTGGTTTTGATATCAAGGTATTAACCTTATAGAATCGGTGGTTGGGAAATGACACCTCCTCTTACATGTTTTAGAAGTTTGTGAAAGACCTAATTCTGTTATAAACTCCTAGTAGAATTCACCAGTGAATCAATCGTGCCCCGATCTTTTCTTTATGGGGATTTTGGCCTTAAAAAAAAAATTAAAAAAATTAATAGCTCAATAAAAAAATTAATAGCTCAATCTATATGGTATAGGTACATTCAGATTTTCTTTATCTTTTTAAGTTTTGTCAGTTTGTGCCTTTCTAGATATTTCTTCATTTCATCTAGTTTATATAGTTTGCTGGCATACAATTGTTCATGGTATTATAATCTTTTTATATTTTTGTAGGGTTGGTATTAATTTGAGTCTTCTTTTTCTAGATCCGTCTAGCTAAAAGTTTGTCAATTTTTCTGACATTTTCAAGGAAATTTTGGTCATTGAGTTTCTCTATTGTATTTTTTTTCTCCATTTTATTTATTTTCATTATAATCTCTATTTATTCCTTCAGTCTGCTCGCTTTGGTTTAGTTTGCACTTTTTTTTTCAGTTTCTTAGGTGGAAGACTAAGTTACTGATTTCAGATATTTCATGTGTTCTAATATAGGCATTTCCTACATTAAATACATTTCATATAGGGTATAAATCTCCCTCAATGCACAGCTTTTGCTGTATCCCTTAAGTTTTGGTATCTTGTGTTATCATATCCATCTATCTAAAGTATTTTATTATGGCCGAGTGCGGTGGCTCACGCCTGTAATCCCAGTACTTTGGGAGACTAAAGAGGTCAGGAGTTTGAGACCAGCCTGGCCAAGATGGTGAAACCCCATCTCTACCAAAAATACAAAAATCAGCCAAGTATGGTGGCAGATGCCTGTAATCCCTTCCAATCAGAAGGCTAAGGCAGGAGAATCGATTGAACCTGGGAGGCGGAGATCACAGTGGGCCGAGATCACACCATTGCACTCCAGCCTGGGCAATAGAGTGAGATTCCATCTCAAAAAATAAAAAAATAAAAATAAAGTATTTTATTAATTCCTATTGTGATGTCTTTGACCCATAAGCTATATAGAAGTAGTATTGTTTGATTAACCTATATTTGTGATTTTATTTATATATTTATATATTTTTGATTTTATTACATTGTGGCCCAAGAGCATAACTTGTATGATTTTAATCACTTTAAATTTATGGAGATTTGTTTTTTTGCCTATCATATGGTCTACTTTGGGGAGTGTCTGATGTGTCTTGAGAAGAATGTGTGTCTTGCTATTGCTGAGTGGAGCAATCTGTCGATGCCCATTAGGTTTCTCAGAGAGTATTGTTCAAGCCTTCTACTTCCTTGTCAAAGTTTTCTGCCTCATTGTTTATCCATTATTTAAAATTAGGTATTGAAGTCTCCAAATATTATTGTTGAAGTGTCTATTTCACCTTTCCATTCTGTCAGTTTTCCTTCATGGATTTTGAAGCTCTGTTGTCAAGCGCAAAATTCAATTTTATAATTTTTACATTTATAATTGCATAGCAATTTTGTAATTATTATACCCTTGAAGGATGGATCCTTTGATCCTTATAAAATGTTCTTCTTCGTCTCTAGGAATAATTTTGTCCTAAGTCTATTTGACCCAATTCTGGCTCTCTTTTGATTAATACTTGCTTGATGCATTTCTTCCCATTCTATTACTTTGATTGTCTTTGTGTCTTGAATTTAAAGTTTGACTCTTGTAGACAGCATATAGGTAGATCACATTTTTTTATCTGTTCTACCACTCTCTGCCACTTAACTGAAGTGTATAATCAAAGTCCATTTGATTTAACTACTAATTAGAGTTTAGTAAAATACTAACAGGATTGAAATATTCTATTTTGCTATTTTTCTATATGTGGTATGTCTTTTGCTTTTGATATTCTTCCATTACCATCTTGTTTTGTGTTAGGTATTTCCTATTGTGCTGATTTAATCCCTGTGCTGTTTCTTTTGTCATATGTATTTTTGAAATTTTTTTGTTTTAATAGTTGCCCTGGAGACTACAATTAACATCTTAACTTATAACATTTAAGTATGATTAATAATTTCAATAGCATACAAACATTTTTCTCCCATACATGTTCCATGCCCCATTCTGTATGTTATTTATTTTCATACAAATTACATCTTTATACATTGTGTGCTCAGGAACATAAATTTATATTTGCTTTATGTAGTTGTCCTTCAAAACAGATACATGAAAAACACATTATTTATACATTTTTACCACATACATTTTATTTATTTATTTATTTATTTATTTATTTACTTACTTACTTACTGAGATGGTCTCACTCTGTCGCCCAGGCTGGAGTACAGTGGTGTGATCTCAGTTCACTGCAACCTCTGCCTTCTGGGCCCAAGCCATCCTTTCACCTCAGCTTCCTCAAGTAGCTAGGACTACAGGCATACACCACCACACTTGACTAATTTAGTATTTTTTATAGAGATGGGGTTTTGCCGTGTTGCCAAGGCTGGTCACAAACTCCTGAGCTCAAACACTCCACCCACCTTAGCCTCCCAAAGTGCTGGGATTACAGGCATGAGCCACCACATCCAGCCCATACATTTTATTTATTTAGACATACTGTCTCGTTTTTACTTATGTAACTTTACTTGTGCTCTTTATTTCTTCATGTGGATTTGAATTACTCTCTCATCTTCATTTCAGCTGGAAGGACTCTGTTTAATGTTTCTGATGGGGCTGGTCTGATAGCAATGAATTCTCGCAAATGTCTATCTGGGAATCCTTTCACATCTCCATTTTTTGAAGGACACCTCTGCTAGATTAAAAATTCTTGGCTGACATTTATTTTTCCTTTCAGAATTTTGAATATGTCATCCCACTGCCTTCTGGCCTCCAAGGATTCTTTCTTTCAGGTTTATTGTGGTATAACTAACAAAAAGTATTCTTTACATTCAAAAGGTACAGTGTGATGATTTGATACACATATGCATTGTGAAATGATCGCCACAATCAAGTCAATTAAGACATTCATCACATTACATAGTTACTTTTTTAAAATGAGAACTCTTAAGACCTGCTCTGTTAGCAAATTTCAAGTATACAGTACAGTACGATTAACTACAGTTACCATGCTATACATTAGATCCTTAGAATTTATCTTAAACTGAAAGTTTGTAGTTGTTAATCTTACCAATGATTCTTTATACATGACAATTTATTTCTTGCTTGCTGTTCTCACGATTATCTCTTTGCCTTTGGTTTTTGATTAACTTATTAAGATGTGAGTTTATGCTACTTGGAGTGTATTAAACTTCTTGCATATTTTGATTAATGTTTTCCATAAAACTGGAGAGGTTTTTGGCTATTATGACTTCACATATTCTTGCACCCCCTTCCTCTCACTCATTTCCTTCTGGCACTCTTTTTATGTATATGTTGGTATTGCTTGATAGCGTTCCATAGTTCTCTGAGGCTCTTTCCTTTTTTTTTCTTTAACATCAGGCTAGATAATCTCAATTGACAAATCTACAAATTCACTGAATCTTTCCACCTGCTGAAATCTGCTGTTCAGCACTGCTGTGGGTTGAATTGTGTTCTACAAAACGATATGTTCAAAGCCCTCTTCCTTAGTACCTGTAAATGTGGCTTTATTTGGAAATATGGTATTTGCAGATGTAATCCATTAAGATGGGGCATCTTGTATTAGGGTGGGCCCTAATCCAGTTACTGTTTCTCTTATAAGAGCAGGGAGATTTGAACACAGGCACAGAGTAAAGAAAGCCCTGTGACGACACAGGCAGAGATTGGAGTGGTGCAGCTACAAGCCAAGGAAAGTCCAAGATTTCCAGCAACCACCAGAAGCTAGAAAGAAGCAAAGAAGGATAATTCCCTAGAGCCTTCAAGTAGAGCACAGCCCAGCTGACGCTTTAACTTTGGACTTCTATCCTCCAGCAATGTAAGCAAATAACTGCTGTTTTAAGCCACCGAGATGATTTGTTCTGGCAACCCTAGGAAACAAATACAAACCCCTCGAGTAAATTTTTAGTTGGTGTTTTACTTTTCAATTTTGGACATTCTATTTAGTTCTCTTTTATGATTTACAACTTTATTACTGTTTTCTACTTTGTGAAACATAATTGTCACCCTATCTTTTAGTGCTTCATGTATAGTTTTATTTAATTATTCTTTGAATACATTTAAAACAGCTTATATAATCTTTGTCTAGTAAATCCAATGCCTAGACTTCCTCAGGGATGGTATCTATTGGTTGCTTTTTTTTCTCTAGTGTACCAATCAGCCTGTGTTGGAGAGGCCCAAGAGCACCACAGGTTCAGTGATTCTCTAGGATAAACCACTGGACTCAGTATATAGTCATACACCTGGCTGTGATTTCTTACAGTGAAAGCATGCCTAGCAAAATAAACCAAAAAAAAAAAAAAAAAAAAGTGCATGGGGCAAAGTTCAGAGGAAACCAGGCACAGCCTTCCAAGAATCCTGTCCAAACAAATCACACAGGCACAAAACATTTCTCCAACGAGTTGTGACAACATGTATGAAACATTGTCTGCCAGGGAGGCTCACCTGAGACTAAGCACCCACGGTTTTTAGGGGGACTGGTTATTTGGTGTCCTCTTCCTAGCCTATACCTAAATTCCAGTATTCCAGAAAGGAAGTATCTTTGGCACAAACCATAGTGTTTGTAAGAGCAGTTCAGGCACAGCGAGTTTCTCTTATCAGAGAGTGGGACCCCTGTGCATTTTCTAGATACCTAGGAATGTGTCAGAACTTTTCACAAGCCACATGGTCATCTCACTTCCCAGCTTTCCCTTTAAGCTTTTAAATCTATTGTTTGCCTCAAATGTAATCCACCACTTCAAATAGCCACAAACTTAAATTGCCTCTCATGGTTTTTGACAGTTGTGCCAGAGAAAAGGCTTTTTTGCCTCAGACAAACTTCGAGTCAGGTCAAATACAGTCTGATGGGGTCTTTTTTTTTTTTTTAATTAAAAAAAATTTTTTTTTTTTACACAAAGATGGGGTTTCACCATGTTGGTCAGGCTGGTCTTGAACTCCCAACCTCAGGTGATCTGCCCGCCTTGGCCTCCAAAGTGCTTGGATTACAGGTGTGAGCCACCACACCCGGTCTTGATGGGGTCTTACAGAGATTTCAAATATGACTTCAGCCAGGGGCAGTGGCTCATGCCTGTAATTCCAGCACTTTGGGAGGCCGAGGCAGGCAGATCACCTGAGGTCAGGCGTTTGAGACCAGCCTGACCAACATGGAGAAACCCCGTCTCTACTAAAAATACAGAAATTAGCTGGGCGTGCTGTAATCCCAGCTACTCAGGAGGCTGAGGCAGGAGAATCACCTGAACCTGGGAGGTGGAGGTTGTGGTGAGCCAAGATCATGCAATTTCACTCCAGCCTGGGCAGCAACAGTGAAACTCAGCCTCAAAAAAAAAGAAAGAAGGAAAGAGAGAGAGAGAGAAAGAAAAGAAAGCACATACGCTTTTGGACAGCTTTGTAGATTTTGAGAGTTGGGGGACACCACTTGGGATGACCGGTCAAATTCTTTCAGTACTTGACCACTCAGCCTCAGCACCTGTCCCAAACTGATAAATAATGGGAAGACTCTTTTTTCTTTTTCTTTTCTTTTCTTTTTTTTTGAGAAGGAGTTTGGCTTTTGTTGCCCAGGCTGGAGTGCAATGGTGCCATCTCGGCTCACTGCAATCTCTGCCTCCCAGGTTCAAGCGATTCTCCTGCCTCAGCCTCCCAAGTAGCCATCATGCCTGGCTAATCTTTGTATTTTTAGTAGAGATTGGGTTTTGCCATGTTGGTCAGGCTGATCTCAAACTTCTGACCTCAGGTGAACTGCCCGCCTCAGCCTCCCAAAGTGCTGGGATTACAGGGATGAGCCACCACACCCAGCCAGTATCTATTTTCTTTGAAACATAACAACTCTCTTATTTCATCCTAAAGTTTTCAAAGCATACTCAAGGGCAAAAACCACAGTTTGAAGAGATGGAGCATGCTCAAAACCAGACTGATATATACAGAGATTTGATGATTATCAGGCTGAGAATTTAAAATAACTATGATTAATATGCTAAGGCTCTAATGGAAAAAGTGGAAGCAATGTAAGAACCAATGATATGTAAGCAGAGAAGTAGAAACGCTAAGAAAGAATCATAAGGGAATGCTAGAAATAAAAAATGCTGTAACAGAAACGGAGAAGGCCTTTGATGGGCTCATCAGTGGACTGCACATGGTTAAGGAAGGAATCAGTGAGCCTGAGGACATGTCAATAGAACTTCCCAAGCTGAAAAGCAAGAGAAAAATAGACTGAGGAAAACAGAAAAGAATATCCAAAAATGGCAGGACATTTACAAAAGGGATAATATCTTTGTAAAGGGAATGCTAAGAGGAGAAGAATGAAAGGAGCAGAAGAAATACTTTAATAGTGCCTGAGAACTCACCAAAATTATTGACAGAAACCAGGCCACAGATCCAGGAATCTCAGAACACCAAACGGGATAAATACAAAGAAGTCAATATCTCATCATCTCATATTCAAATTAAAATCAAAGATAAAAACTGTGAAAGAAGCCAGGTGCGGTGGCTCACGCCTGTAATCCCAGCACTTTGGGAGGCCAAGGCAGGCAGATCACTTGAGGCCAGGAGTTCAAGACCAGCCTGGCCAACATGGTGAAACTCAGTTTCTACTAAAAATGCAAAAATTAGCCGGGCAAGGTGGTGGGCGCCTGCAATCCCAGCTACCCAGGAAGCTGAAGCAGGAGAATTGCTTAAACCCAGGAGGTGGAGATTGCGATGAGCTGAAATCACACCACTGCACTCCAGCCTGGACAACAGAGCAAGACTTCATCTCAAAAAAGAAAAAAAAAAAACAAACTTTGAAAGAAGCCAAAGGAAAATATACACATTACTTGTAGAGGAACTAGTATAAGAATTACACTAGGCAGGGTGCAGTGGCTCACACTTATAATCCCAATATTTTGGAGGCCAAGGCAGGAGGATTGCTTGAGCTCAGGAGTTTGAGACCAGCCTGGGCAACATAGAGAAACCCCACCTCTACAAAAAATTAGCCAGGATTGATGATGTATGCCTGTGGTTCCAGCTACTTGGGAGGTTGAGGCAAGAGGATCACTTGAGCCTGGGAGCTTGAGGCTACATTAAGTCAAGATCATGCCACTGCACTTCAGCTTGGGCAGAGTGAAACCTGTCTTGGAAGAAAAAAAAAAGAATTATATTGAACTAGTCAGGAACTACACAAGAAAGAAGAGAGTGGAGTAAAATATCTAGTGTTGAAAGAAAAAACCCACACACCTAGGATTCTGTACCCATCAAAATTACCCTTCAAAAGTGAAAGAGAGGCGGGGTGCGGTGAGTCACGCCTATAATCCCAGCACTTTGGGAGGCTGAGACAGGTGGATCACGAGGTCAAGATATTGAGACCATCCTGGTCAACATGGTGAAATCCCTGCGTCTCTACTAAAAATAAAAAATTAGCTGGGCATGGTGGCGCACACCTGTAGTCCCAGCTACTCAGGAGGCTGAGGCAGGAGAATTGTTTGAACCCAGGAGGCGGAGGTTGCAGTGAGCCGAGATCGCGCCATTGCACTCCAGCCTGGGCAACAAGAGTGAAACTCCATCTCAAAAAAAAAAAAAAAAAAAAAAAAAAGTGAAAGAGAAAGAACTTTCAGGTGAGAAAAAAAATGGTGGGGCATGTTGGAAGAATATAGATTTCTATTTCATAAATGCAGAAAAAATGAGGGAAATGGAGAGTTGCATTTAGGCAAAATGTGTCAGCAATTCATCGCCAGTAGATCTGTCTTGCAAGAAATGTTAAATTAAAAAAAAAAAAAAGTGTTCAGAGACAAGGAAAATGACATAGGTTAGAAACAACGCTTTTGAACTGAAATTTGTATTCACTATTTTATGCCATTTTTCTTAAAAAGGATCTAGAAAATTGTAGAAGCTCCACAAACCCTGGATAGGCTTTTGCAGCCAGCTCTGAGCTTATCCCACCCCTCACTCCACCTTATCCACCCACATTTCCAAAAGCCCAGTCTTATTTTGTGACCCAGAATCACAAGTTCCCCAAACGTCCTCAATACATATGATCCAAACAAATGGCAAAATCTTATTTTCACCATTAACAAAAAGAAGAAACCATTCTTGAGTTTTGTTAATGATGGTTCGGATGAGGGCAACTTTGAACTTGTAACCCTGAGTGCAACTGTTTTTTGTACTTCCTGGGGATACCTGTTGGAAACAAAAATTTAAACATTTGGTTACAATCAGTCACAGTGGTTCACGCCTGTAATCCCAGCACTTTGGGAGGCTTCGGTGGGCAGATCACCTGAGGTCAGGAGTTCGAGACCAGCCTGGCCAACATGGTGAAACCCTGTTTCTACAAAAAATTCAAAAATTGGCCGGGCTCGGTGGCTCACACCTGTAATCCTAGCACTTTGGGAGGCCGAGGTGGGTGGATCACCTGAGGTCAGGAGTTTAAGTCCAGCCTGGTCATTATGGTGAAACCCCATCTTAAAAAAAAAAAATTAGCCAGGCA
The DNA here is from genome assembly GCA_963573385.1 of Cacajao melanocephalus. NCBI lineage: Eukaryota > Metazoa > Chordata > Mammalia > Primates > Pitheciidae > Cacajao > Cacajao melanocephalus. The sequence goes on along the minus strand of CAUYLG010059564.1, from coordinate 33,076 downwards.
TGGTGGTGGTGCCTGTAATCCCAGCTGTTCAGGAGGCTGAGGCAGGAGAATCACTTGAACCTAGGAGGTGGAGGTTGCAGTGAGCCAAGATCGTGCCACTGCACTCCAGCTTGGGCAACAAGAGCAAGAATCCGTCTCAAAAAAATTTTTTTATTAGAGGCAATTCAGGATCCAACAGGCTTCTCTTGGAGAAACTGATGCAAGGCTCTAAAATGGGGGCCAGATGGAAGAAAAAGTTGCAGGCTTACTGGGGAGGTGGGAGACACTCAGATCCCAGTCCCCTGTGTGGCTTGAGACCTGAGAGGCTGTTGACCAGGTGCCCTGCTGCCCCAGGGCTCCCTTGTGACTGATCTGAAGGCTGCTGATTTTTCCTACAGTATCCCTTAGTACCCAGAAGGAGGCACAGTAGAAATTCAGGAAAAAAGTTTGAGATGGGACTCTTGTTTAGGATGTCTTTTGGTTCTCAAGAATCTTCCACAGGAGAAACCAAGCATGGCGGCATGCACTGTAATCCCAGCTATTCAGGAGGCTGAATGAAGCAGGAGGATCCTTTGAGCCTGGGAGTTCGACTCCAGCCTGGGCCCCTCCATCTCTAATAAAAATTTTGAAAAATAAAAAAATAAGTATCTTCCACAGCAGAGATTCTTTCTTTTATTTTTTTGAGACAGAGTCTCACTCTGACACCCAGGCTGGAGGGCTGTGGTGCAATCTCGGCTCACTGTGACCTCTGCCTCCCTGGTTTAAGCGATTCTCCTGCCTCAGCCTCCCAAGCAGCTGGGATTATAGGCGCCCACCACCACACTTGGCTAATTCTTTTATATTTTTAGTAGAGATGGGGTTTCACCATGTTGGCCAGGCTGGTCTTGAACTCCTGACCTCAAGTGACCCACCTGCCTTGACCTCCCAAAATGCTCGGATTACAGACATGAGCCACTTCGTCTAGCCCCACAGCAGAGATTCTTAATAGCCATGTACCAGCCCTGCCCAGAGCTCGGACAGGCCCGGGAGAGATATGGAAGCCCCTGAGAAGGACAGCACCCCTGCTTGGGAGAGATTCCCATGTCTGGGGTCTGGTGGGGACAGGGCCCTTAGTTGGGTGGCCTTCCCCAGGCCCCTGAGAATCAGGGTGTGAGTAGGAGTGGACTCAGATTGGAGCTGGAATAAATCAATATCACAGCTCCCCCCCCTCCAAAAAAAGGGCATTGGGACGCGGTGTGGCTCATATTTTCACAAGTGGGTCTCCCTTGTCCGGGACTATGGCCACCGACTCGTGGGCCCTGGCGGTGGATGAACAGGAAGCGGCTATAAAGTCGATGACCAATTTGCAGACCAAGCAAGAGAAAGTCAAAGCAGACACCAATGGTATTATCAAAAGCAGTACAACTGCCAAGAAAACAGAGGAAGAGGAGAAAGATGACAATGCTACCCCCTTACTCAACAAGCTGATCAGAAGCAACCTTGTCGATAACACAAACCAAGTGGAAGTCCCGCAGCGGGATCGAAACTCCCTCCTGTACTCGGTGAAGTCTTTTGAAGAGCTTTGGCTGAAACCACAGCTTCTTCAGGGAGTCTATGCTATGGGCTTCCACCGACCATCCAAGATACAAGAGAATGCGTTCCCCATGACGCTTGCTGAACCCCCCACAGAGCCTGATTACCCAGTCTCAGTCAGGCACTGGTAAAACAGCTGCCTTTCGCCTGGCCGTGCTCAGCCGAGCGGAGCCAGCAGACAGATACCACCCCCACCACGCCAGTGTCTGTGCCTCTCCCCAACATATGAGCTGGTGCTTCAAACAGGAAAAGTGATTGAGCAGATGGGCACATTTTACCCATCTGCCAAAGAACTGAAGCTTGCCTGTGCTGTTCGAGGCATAAATTGGAAAGAGGCCGGAAGATCAGTGAGCAGATTGTCATTGGCACCCCTGGGACCATGCTGGACTGGTGCTCCAAGCTCAAGTTCATTGATCCCAAGAAAATCAAGATGTTTGTTCTGGATGAGGCTGACGTCATGATAGCCACTCAGGGCTACCAGGATCAGAGCACCCGCATCCAGAGGATGCTGCCCAGGAACTGCCAGATGCTGCTTTTCTCCGACACCTTTGAAGACTCTGTGGAAATTTGCCCAGAAAGTGGTCCCAGACCCAAACGTTATCAAACCGAAGCACGAGGAAGAGACCCTGGACACCATCAAGCAGTACTACGTCCTGTGCAGCAGCAGAGATGAGAAGTTCCAGGCCCTGTGTAACCTCTACGGGGCCGTCACTATTGCTCAGGCCATGATCTTCTGCCATTCTCGCAAAACGGCTAGTTGGCTGGCAGCAGAGCTCTCAAAAGAAGGCCACCAGGTGGCTCTGCTGAGCGGGGAGATGATGGTGGAGCAGAGGGCTGAGGGGATTGAGCGCTTCCGAGAGGGCAAAGAGAAGGTTCTGGTGACCACCAACGTGTGCGTCCGCGGGATCGATGTTGAACAAGTGTCTGTCGTCATCAACTTTGATCTTCCCATGGACAAGGATGGGAACCCTGACAACGAGGTCTGCCTGCACCGGATTGGATGCACGGGCTGCTTTGGCAAGAGGGGCCTGGCAGTGAACATGGTGGACAGCGAGCACAGCATGAACATTCTGAACGGAATCCAGGAGCATTTTAATAAGAAGATAGAAAGACTGGACACAGATGATTTGGATGAGATTGAGAAAATAGCCAACTGAGAAGCTCCACCAGCCACTGGCGCCAGCCCTGGCACTGCCCCAGCACGGGAGACAAGTGCATTCAGGGCACAGGCCCTGACATCACCCCCAGGACAACAGCACGAGGAGAGAGAAACTGCCTACCTCACTTCAAATTATGTTTGGACTTGGCAAAAGTGTGTGCAAATGATGGGGGCAATAGAAGAAAAATCTTGCATTTTGGAAAAAAAAAATTTTCAGGACCCTCTGAAATTGCATGCAGAATATAAGCATAAATACGTTTTCTAGAGAAAGGGCCCCTTGCATTCATCATCTTCTCTGGCGTGCACAAGACTCCAAAGTGTTAAGAAACCCTGGGGCAAACGAAGAACACGCACCTCGGGAAAGAGGTTCCACACCTCTATGCACAGAATGTCTGCAGTTCGGAACCAGAGGGGACCTTTGGGATGGTCCACTGTGGTTGAGCCACTATACTCAAAGGTGGGGACCCTTGATAGAAGCCTCGATGGGGCAAGCAGAAGGTTACCAGGAAGTTCTCTGTCCTCCACAGTCTATCCCTTTTATGGACTAAAAAATACAGTCACAAGATTCAAGTGCTTATGCCTCCCAGGAAACATGGTGTGATTCATTCATTAACTGAGGCCCCACTGTATGCCAACATTCACTGCGACCCCACTCTGTGCCAAGGTCTGTGCTAGACCCTGGGACCACGAGCATCTCACCCTGAAGATTCCCAGCAGAGAAGACACATAACAAGCTGCCCACAGAATGGGGCTGCCTTATTCATTTCTGTATTCCCCAAGCTTTGCCCAGTAGGACAATGTCGTAGGTAAGCCTCTGGCATTTAGAATCAGGGATCCTGGGTTTGAATCACAGCTTGTCTGTCTGGCCTCCCTAATCTAAAAAAAAAAAAAAAAAAAAAAAAAAGAATCACAGATTGTCTACTTCTTTGCTGTGTGACTCTGGGCAGGTCACATCATCTTTCTGAGACTCAATTTCCTCATAATGTAATATTGTGGGAACTTAATCACAGAGTCTTATGAGGATTATGGGAACTAAGCTGTGAAAAGAGGCTGAGTGCAGAGGCTCATGCCTCTAATCTCAGCACTTCAGGAGGTCAAGGCAAGTGGATCTCTGGAGCCCAGGAGTTTGAGACCAGCCTGGGCAGCATAGCAAAACCCCACCTCTACAAAAAAATACAGAAATTAGCCTGGTGTGGTAGTGCGTACTTGTAGTCTCAGCTACTCAGAAGACTGAGGTGGGAGAATCACTTGAGCCTGGGAGGTGAGGTTGCAGTGAGCTGAGATCGTGCCCCGTACTCCAGCATGGGTGACAGAGCCAGACCCCATCTCAAAAAAAACAGAAGAATAAAATAAACTGTGTAAAGAGCCTGGTATACACAAAGTGCTTGATAAGTAATAGCTATTGGAGTGAATATTAATACCATCATGTCAAAGAGCCCTGGTAGACACTCTGGGCTCCTATCCGCCTCCTGCAAAACAAGGATTAAGCAGATCCTCTCTGCCTCTTCTGCACTAGGATCCTAGGAACTAGAAATGGTGGTTGTTTTAGGTGTGTGTGCAGCATCACCTTGTGGAAGAGAGGAAAATTGACAAAAATGTCACAGTTTCCTATGAGGAGGATGTACTGGAAGCCACGGTTTGTAAAACATGAGCACATCTACCAAAAATGCCCTAATACAAGGTGATCTCCAATTCCAATCAGTTTTCCCAGTGGACTAATAACAAATATTTGCCAGTAAGAAAATAAAAAATGTGTTTCAGAATCACACAGACCAATGGGGAAAAACATAAAAATAAATAAATGAAAAATAAAAAAACATATATTGGCGTAGCCCTGATTATCGAAGCTTATGGGAAATGAAATATGCACTTCCAATATTTAGTTAATTTATTTAGATACAACTATACATTTATATATGTTATGGGGGTACCATATGTAAGTATTACTCTTTTCCACTTTCAGTTTTCAAAAAGGTTTTTTAACTCAAACTCTTCACAGGCATCTCCAGACACAGAGCTTTTCCCCTCTCCAAGGCAACTGTTCAATCTTCTTCTTCTTTTTTTTTTTTTTTTTTTTTTTGAGACAGAGTCTCACTCTGTCACCAGGCGCCAGGCGCCAGGCTGGAGTGCAGTGGCCCGATCTCAGCTCACTGCAACCTCTGCCTCCCAGGTTCAAGCAATTCTCCTGCCTCAGCCTCCCGAGTAGCTGGGACTACAGGCGCGCACCACCACGCCCAGCTAAGTTTTGTATTTTTTAGTAGAGATGGGGTTTTCACTATGTTGGCCAGGATGGTCTCAATCTCTTGACCTTGTGATCCACCTGCCTCGGCCTCCCAAAGTGCTGGGATTACAGGCATGAGCCACCACGCCCGGCCTGAATCTTCTAAGCCAGTTTTTCCGGGCTCAGTATCTTTTACTCCATCAAGCAGAATGAGAGACAGGGTGTCATGAATCCGGACATTTTTATTTTAATTTTTTTTAGACAGGGTCTCACTCTGTTGCCCAGGCTGGAGTGCAGTGGTCTGATCACAGCTCACTGCAGTCTTGACTTCCCAGGCTCAGGTGATCCTCCCACCTCAGCTTCTTGAGTAGCTGGGACTACAGGTGCGTGCTACCATGCCCGGCTAATTTTTTTGAATATTTTGTAGAGATGGAGTTTTAGGGCCTGGCGCAGTGGCTCACGCCTGTAATCCCAGAACTTTGGGAGGCCGAGATGGGCAGTTCAAGAGGTCAGGAGTTCGAGACCAGCCTGGCCAACATGGTGAAACCCTGTCTGTACTAAAAATACAAAAATTAGCTGGGCGCAGTGGCACGCACCTGTAATCCCAGCTACTTGGGAGGCTGAGGCAGGAGAATGGCTTGAAACCCGGAGATGGAGGTTGCAGTGAGCCGAGATCTTGCCACTGCACTCTAACCTGAGCAACAGGGTGAAACTCTGTCTAAAACAAACAAAAAAAAAATTAGCCAGGCGTGGTGGCGGGCACCTGGAATCCAAACTACTCGGGAGGCTGAGGCAGGAGAATCGCTTGAAACCAGAAGGCAGAGGTTACAGTGAACCGAGATCGAGTTGCTACACTCCAGCCTGGGCAAAAGAGCGAAACTCCGTCTCAAGAAAAAAAAAAAAAAAACTAATGGAGTTTTACTGTGTTACCCAGGCTGAAAATCCGGACATTCTTAACAAACCTCAGTGACATATTTATGAGTTGTTAAGGCATTTTTAAAATGAATCCTATAGGTGCATACTTATGGCTCCACAGTATCAAGGTGAAGGTGGGATTTCTTGTTTTGTTTGTTTGTTTGAGACAGAGCCTGGCTGGAGTGCAGTGGCGCCGTCTTTGCTCACTACAACCTCCTCCTCTGGGTTCCAATGATTCTCCCGACTCAGCCTCCCGAGTAGCTGGGATTACAGGCCCCCGCCACCACGACCGGCTAATTTTATTTTGTATTTTTAGTAAAGACGGGGTTTCACCAAGTTGGCCAGGCTGGTCTCAAACTCCTGGCCTCAAGTGATCCTCCTGCCTCAGCCTCCCAAAGTGCTGGGATTACAGGGTGAGCCACCGCACCTGGCCGCTAGTTGAGATCTTTAAAGGCCAAGGTGTCTACCACAAACTGTCCGTTGCTCTTCAAAATGAAGTTCTTGAGAGAACAGCGCCCCCTAAAGGCCATCATTTTAAAGACTCCCTCCCTCCTGTGGATTATTGGTGGGGGATGGAGAGACCTGGCCATAACAAACAAAACAAGCAGTAAAGGGGTATGCCTTTGCTTTTAGAAAATAAAGTCAATCCGAAGACCCAGGACTCCCCAGGCTCAGCCCAAGCCCCATCCCCTCACCCCAAGGAGCCAGCGCCTCCTGACCCTGGGGCAGACGCTACCTAGTTCCCACAGGGAGAGAAGTCTCCTTCTCCTGCAGCAGGAAATGGGGTATGGTGGGGGCAGGCCAGCTCCAGGATACGCTGGGAAATTCTCAGCCTGAGAACCTTCCTCACAAGGAAGCCCAAGGGGTACTTGGCTTCATCTCCCAACCTTTTCTCCTGGCAACCTCAAATGGAAAGAGAAAATTCGTCTTTCCTCTTCAAAGCACAGCTAAGTTTCAGTTTCCAATTAAAAAAAAAACAACCCCGAACAAAACAAAGCTGTTTCCGTTTCCGTTTCATTTCTAGCGGTCAGGAGAGATGGGTGCTGAACTAAGGCAGCCCAGCAGAGGGAGACTCCGCGGATGCCTGGAGGGCCCCCAGCCTTCTCAGCACGCAAAAGGGTGTGGAGTAGGTAGTGATTCTTCCGCCGCATGGTGGCTCACTTTGTGAGGCCGAGGCGGGCGGATCACCTGAGGTCAGGAGTTCGAGACCAGCCTGGCCAACATGATGAAACCCCTGTCTGAACTAAAAACACCAAAAATTAGCCGGGCATGGTGGCGGGCGCCTGTAATCCCAGCTACGCGAGAGGCTGAGGCGGAAGAATCGCTTGAACCCGGGGAGCGAAGGTTGCAGTGCCACACTGCACTCAAGCCTGGGTGAGAGAGTAAAACTGTGTATAAAAAAAAAAAAAAGGCCGGGCGCAGTGGCTCACGCCTGTAATTCCAGCACTTTGGGAGGCCGAGGCCGGTGGATCACCTGAGGTCGGGAATTCGAGACCAGCCTGACCAACATGAAGAAACCCCGTTTCTACTAAAAATACAAAATTAGCTGGGCGTGGCGGCACACGCCTGTAATCCCAGCTACCTGGGAGGCTGAGGCAGGAGAATCGCTTGAACCTGGGAGGAGGAGGTTGCAGTGAGCCGAGATTCCGCTGTTGCACTCAAGCCCGGGCAAGAAAAGCGAAACTCCAACTCAAAAAAAAAAAAAAAAAAGCTAAATCTCTCTCTAACTCACCCCATCTGCAGTTCTGAAGCCTGCTGGACAAAGGCTGGAGCTGCCACTTACAGGGCTGGGCAGAGGCAGAGACAATTCATTCCTGGTCCCACAGAGATGGCAGGCTTCCAGGACCAGTATGACAACCCAGGGGACATGCTGGATGCCTTTGTAAAACACAGCCTCCAGCCCCAGGGGGACTAGAAGGATGGAGTGAAGGATGCCGGGCACAGAATCGAGCAGTTCTTGAGGGATCAGTGCTGTGATGAGCTGATTCTGCACCAAGAAGTCAGGGTGCTGAAGGTGGCTAAGGTAGGCACTCTGGAATCCTCGGGGTTCAAATCCCAGCTCTGCTCTGTAGGACTGGGGACTGTGGAATGGTAAGGGATGAGTTACTTTGTCTCTCTGAGCATCAGTCTCTTCCTCTCTAAAGCTGGTTTCTAATAACGGTAAATGCCACAAAGCATGGGAAAGTGCTCTTAAGCAGTAAATTATTCTACAAATCTGGATGATGATGATGATGATGATTTGGGATGCAGCTGTCTGAGTGCCAGGCAATCAAGTGGAATATGGGTAACAGGTTTGTAGAAAATGTATGCTTTTTGGCCAGATGCAGTGGCTGACACCTGTAATCCCAACACTTTGGGAGGTCGAGGGGAGAGGATCGCATGACCCCAGGAGTTTGAGGCCAGCCTGGGCAGCACAGCAAGACCTTGTCTCAATTATTTAAAATTTTTAATTTTTAAAATATATTATGTTTTTAAATTTTTTAAAGAAATTAAAATTTATGCCTTTTGTTTCCTTTTTAACAAGTCCCTTTTTACCCCTAAAGTCATAAAGATATATTTATATTTATATATCTTTGTGTATATAAATTTTCCTTCTAAAATGACACTGACTGATTTTGCTAGAAACTAACTAGTAATATCAGAGGATATTCTATGGGTTCAGAGGGGTTGTTAGGGGTTGACCATGGAATCAAATACCTATTTGTAGCATGCTTTCCCCTGGGAAAGCACTAAACTGTATTCAACTTTTAGCATATCACCCTAAATCAAAAATGCCTTGACTATAAATCTAGATTTGGTTCATTTTGCTAGAATGAAATATATCTGACATGATCTTAAGCAAATCAGGCTTTACCTGGGAGTGGCAACAGTTGCTGAGAATAAGACTGAAAAGGAAGGAAATGCAGCTTTAATGAATCTTTAGGCCAGGCTCTTGCCTGTAATCGCCGCACTTTGAGAAGCCAATGTAGGCAGATTACTTGAGCCCAGGAGTTCAAGACCAGCCTGGGCAACATAACAAAACTTTGTCTCTACAGAAAATTAGCCAGATATGGGAGCATCCACCTGTGGTCCCAGCTACTTAGGAGGCTGAGGTGGGAGGATCACTTGTGGCCAGGAGGGAGCTATTAATGTAATTTACACATATTCCCGTTGAGCTGTCTGTCTCATCAGTTGTAAGAACTCTTTGTAACTTATAGATGTTTACCATTCTTTTTCTTTTTTTTTTGAGACAGAGTCTTGCTCTGTCACCCAGGCCGGAGTGCAATGATGTGATCTTGAAGCATGAAAGGCCATGAAACAAACCTCTCAAACACCGAACTGGGAAGGAAGTGGTAATTTATTTGGCCAGGAGCTGTGGCGGGTCTGAATGCCCCAAATAGCCGAGCTCACCTAACAAAGAAAGTCCCTGCCCTTTTAAAGGATTACAACTCTAGAAATTACATGTGAAGGGTCTTGGTCCATGGAGTAGGCATGGGGTACATGACTTAGGTGGGGGTTTGATCATGTTTAAGTAAAAGCAAAGCCTTCCGGAAAGATTCCTCCATACCATGCGTGTGATCTATAGGAGGGTGATTAAAGGTGGTGCCCGGTCTGCCAGCCTTTACTTTCCTATTGAAATACAATGTGGAAGTCAAGGGGGAGGTGGTCTTAGATGCTTAAGGGTGATTAAGGGTCTCCTTCCTCAGTGTCAGCTCACTGCAACCTCCGCCTCCCAGGTTCAAGCATCCCTCCCTCTTTGGCCTCCCAGAGTGCTGAGATAACAGGCATGAGCCACCATGCCTGGCCCAAGGACATGATCTTGAGTGAAGCAACCTCTCATTGTCTGAGGGCAATGCTCTGGCAGGGACTCAACTAGGAGCTGTCAGCAGCAACACTCCCAACAGCTGGGAAATGAATGTCTCAGTCCTGAAGGGGCATCTGGTGGCAAGTCACGTCATCCTCATCCACAGCACTTCAAATCTGTGTGCTCTGTTGTGTGTGAGTTACATCTCAAATTTCAATTGAATAATCCAGGAAAAAGAATGATTCAGGCACAGTGGCTTACACCTGTAATCCCAGCACTTTGGGAGGCTGAGGCAGGTGGATCACTTGAGGTCAGGAGTTTGAGGCCAGCCTGGCCAATGTGGTGGAACCCCAGCTCTACTAAAAATATGAAAAAAAAGGCCGGGCGCAGTGGCTCATGCCTGTGATCCCAGCACTTTGGGAGGCTGAGGCAGGTGGATCACTTGAGGTCAGGAGTTCGAGATCAGCCTGGCCAACATGGTGAAACCGCGTCTCTTAAAAAAAAAAAAAAAAAATATATATATATATATGAAAAAAATTAGCAGGGTGTGGTGGCATGCACCTCTATCCCAACTACTAGGGAAACTGAGGCAGGAGAATTGCTTGAACCCAGGAGGCAGAGGTTGCAGTGAGCTGAGATCGTACCACTGCACTCCAGCCTGAGCAACAGAGCAAGACTCTGTCTCAAAAAAAAAGACTCCCAGATTTCTAGCCACTGCTAACAGATAGTGAGCCCTGCTTTTCTTTCTGTTCACACTCATCTAATTAAAATTTCAATTTGAGATTTGTCTCCCCCATTAGAATAGCTCACATTTATTGAGTACCAACTATGTGCCAGGTACTGGGCTGAGTGCTTTTCATCTATCACTTCTTTGCAGCATCCCAGTAGCCTTAGGATGTAGGTAATATTATCATCCTCATTTTCCAGGTGGGGAAGTTGAGACGCAGATAGTTTAGATGACTTCCACATTCACACAATGCATACACTTGGATTTGAACCCAGACACTCTGGATCCAAAGCTCATGCTGCAACTACTTTGCTTTGCTGTAAACTCAGCAAGAACGGAGGACCATCTTATTCACCACTGTCTCCCAGTCCCTAACGTAGTGGCTAACACATAATAGGTGCTCAGTAAATATGTGTTGAATTAATGGATGAATTACAGGAGGATTAAGTGAAGTCTTGGTTGAGGTCTGGAACAACATGACACAGGTGAAATTCTTCACCCAGTGCCTAGCACACAAGTACTCAATAAATGCAACAGCTACCAGCTGTTATTAGGTCCTTCCACTGCCCCCTCCAAATTCTCCCTTCATATCCTAGTGTTGAGGGTAGAGAGAATTCTAAAGAGCTGGATTCTTTCCAGTCCTGGCAGTTCCCTCACTCCTAGTTCTATACCAGGGCCAAAATGGCAAAAACAGAACGAATGTTGTAGCAGAAATTGCTATTTTCCCTCAATGTCCTTTCTCCCTTTCTTTCATAGCAATAGAATTTTTAGTTAGCCACATTGCCAAAGGCTAAAGACTACATTTCCCAGCCTCCCTTGCAGCCGGGTGTGACCATGTGATTAAGTTCTGACCATTGGTGTTCTTTCCTATTTTATGCATAAATTTGCATGTTTATCCCTGACAACATTTGCCGTTTGCCTGTTGGTTTCAGAATCCCCAGGAACTATCTCCCTCGTGCTTTATAGCCAGGAAGGAGGTTGGAGAAAATGTGATATGAGGCATTGAGACAACTTTTGTGCAGGTTTCTGCCCTTTGGGTAGGTTGAAGACTGAATGCAGCATTATTCCATGGCACTCCAGATATCACAAGGAGAAAGTGCCTAAGAACCACAAGTCCAGCTAAGCTGTTTCTAGCAAGAACCATGAGACCCACAGACTTGGTGCCTGAGTGCAGCTCCAGGGAAGCCCTAGCCCCTTCCAGGGTGGGAACCTGCTTCCTGCCTTCACTGCCTGTGCAGCACTCACAGACACCTCCCTGGGGCCTGGCTGGCTGCCTTATCAGGACCTCTAAGTTTTCTGGCAAAAAAAAAAAAAAAAAGAACACAAGGAGGTGAATTATGGTAATCATTATGGATGGGGCTCCACAGTCTTCCTACTTTTAAACAGGGGGGTATTCACAATTCTGTAGGGTTCTTGGGGCCTACAGAAAACAGGCAGATAGGAGTTGGCAAGAGCCCAGTATCAAGGAGGGACCAGGAGGTGCCCAGTGAATTTGGTTCAGCTCCAAGAAGGGATTCAGAGAAGAAAGTCTTAGCGTTTCAAGGAGGAAGGACCTTGGACTGCTGACGCCTTTCTTCTACACCTTGGTTTACTTGCCTTTCTATCCAGCCCAGACCCCATGTCAAGCCTGCCAGTCACTCCCTAGCCTTCAATTTTCCGCCCATTTGTCCTTCCATTCCATTCACTCCTGGAACATAAGGACATTTTGGGTGGCAAATCACAGAGACCCAATTCAAAACAGTTTAAGCAAAAATAAGTAGAATGGGCTGGGTGCATTGGCTCATACCTACAATCCCAGCACTTTAGGAGGCCAAGGCAGGAAGATCACTTCAGGCCAGGAGTTTGAGACCAGCCTGGGCAACACAGCAATTGCATCTCTACCAAAAATTTAAGTTAGCTAGGTGTGGTAAGCTCACATCTATAGTCCTAGCCACTCGGGAGGCTGAGGTAGTAGGATTGCATGAGCCCAGGAGTTTGAGGTTACAGTGAGCTATGACTGTGCCACTACACCCCAGCCTGGGTGACAGAGTGAGACCCTGACTCTAAAAATACAAATATAAAATAAGTAGAATATGAGGGCCCATAAGAGTCCAGAGGAAGTGTGGGAAGTAAAAATTTCCTCTTTAAAGTTTCCTTTCTTGTTAAAGAATAAATCTTAAGTGTGCTAATAACTCTTTGTTAAGCCCTATCCCATGTAGCTATTAGACATGCCATGCTTACAGGCACATAGTATATTCTGTGCCCTTGTACTTTAACCAAGATATCTCTTCTGGACGTGTATGCAGGCATGTCCCAGCTCACAGCCTATGCCCCTTACCTGTTTAGAAAAGTTTTAAGTTATTAGCCAATCGGGTTTCAGTTTTAGATTGTAAGGTCTGGCTCCAGCCAATGGAGATCAGACACAGCAGTAAGGATGACCCTAAATGCATATGAGATAAATATGTCTGCTTTCCTTTGTTCATTTTACTCTTGTGGCAAGATGGCTAGCTAGAGTACTCTTCCTGCAGTCCAGGAAGTAAAAATTGCTTGCTAAAAAATCCTTTGTCTCAGTGCTAATTTTTCTTTGTAGCACCAAGCATCTGTTTCCAACAGGAAGCTAACATTAGGTGCAATGAACTGTATTAGTCAGGGTTCTCCATAGAAACAGAACCAGTAGGATATAAGTATAGATACAGAAGAGGAGATTTATTAGGGGAATTGGCCGTATTAGTCTGGCCTCACACTGCTATAAAGAAATACCTGAGACTGGGTAATTTACAAACAAAACAGGTGTAATTAGCTCACGCTTCTGCAGTCTGTACAGGAAGCATAGCAACTTCTGCTTCTGGGGAGGCCTCAGGATACTTAAAATCATGGCTGGAGCAGGAGCAAGAGAGAGAAGTGGGAGGTCCTCATTCTTTTTTTCTTTTTGGGTACAGAGTCTCGCTCTGTCACCCAGGCTGGAGTGCAGTGGTGCGATCTTGGTTCACTGCAACCTCCACCTCCTGGGTTCAAGCAATTCTCCTGCCTCAGCCTCCCTAGTAGCTGGGATCACAGGTGCCTACCATGAAGCCGAGTTAATGTTTGTATTTTAGTAGAGATGGGGTTTCACCATGTTGGCCAGGCTGGTTTTGAACTCCTGACCTCAAGCAATCCACCTGCCGGCCTCCAACACACTTTTTAAACAACCAGATCTCACAAGAACTCACTCACTATACAGTATCAAGGGGGGATGGTGCTAAACCATTCATGAGAACTCCACCCCCATAATCCAATCACCCCCCACCTCCAACACTGGGGATTACAATTTAACATGAGATTTGGGCAGAGACACAGGTCCGAACCATATCATTGGCTTATATGATTACAGAGGCTTCGAAGTCCCAAAATATGCCATCAACAAGCTGGAGACCCAGAGGAACCAGAAGTTTAAGTCTCAGAGTCCAAAGACCCAAGAACCTGGAGTTCTGATGTCTGAGGGTAAGAAAAGATGAATGTCCCTGCTCCCAAGGAGAGATGGCAAATTCACCACCCTTCCTTCACATTTTATTCTATCCAGGCTTTCAGTGGATTGGACGCTGCTCCGCACCCCCATTAGCGAGGGCAGATCTTCACTGCTCAGTGAACTCATTCAAATGCCAATCTCCTCTGGAAATAGCCTTACAGACACACCCAGCGATAACATTTCACTCTCTGGGCATCCTGACACCTAAAGTTAATTGTCATATGGATCCAGGAGTCCAGATGATGCCGGGGGGGTGGTGCCAGCTAGTTTATGCAGCAGTCTAACTCTCCTTGACACAGACAGGCCTGCGTAGCACTTCAGTTACACAGATACATTTCCACAGAGCGGCACAGACTGAGTACAGGGAAGCTGGACGTGGACATGTGGGGGATTTCTGCAGCTGCAAAAAGATGCCTGGGAACAGACACGGAAACTCTCCCTCCCAGATAAGCAAAACACAGCAGCAGAAAGGCAGCTATTTAAATAAATTCATTAGAGAGTCTAAGGCAGCTCTCCGGACCAAGCTGTAAAGGAGATAAGACAGAAATAATCACTCGAATACCAAAACAGACAGGACTTAAAGGTACTGGGGTTCTCAGCAGGGTGCGGTGGCTCACACTTATAATCCCAGCACTTTGGGAGGCCCAGGTGGGTGGATCACCTGAGGTCAGGAGTTCGAGACCAGCCTGACCAACATGGTGATACCCTATCTCTACTAAAAATACAAAAATTAGTCAGGTGTGGTGGCGTGTACCTGTAGTCCCAGCTACTTGGGAGGCTGAGACCGGAGAATTGCTTGAACTCAGGAGGTGGAGGTTGCAGTGAGGCCAGATCACTCCACTGCACTCCAGCCTGGGCAAGACAGCAAGACTCCATCTCATACTCTGCATTGTGGGGATCCAAGCTAAGACAGTACTCATCTTTGTGTATCTTTCTCCTGCCCCAAACCTAGCTCAGCCCCTTCCTATCCACTGAGTCTTCTCCCTCCATGCAGATGCCTACTCAACTGAGTGGTATTTTAACAAACCATAAAACCAACACATTACTGATTTCATGTTCCCTTTTGAAATTCTCAAATGTCATGCAACATATTAATGATCAAATCATTGAAAGTTATGTAACCCTCAGCGATTTCATGAAGTTGAAGAAAAAACAAATAGGTTAAGGTCTGAATGCTTATTGTTTGAATAACTCCTTTATTGCTTTGAAGTTCATTGTCAGTCATTCTAACCATATGGCAAATGTTTGGAGTCTTAACTGATTGTTGACTTAGCTTTGCGAAATTGTCACTGCTCTTTAAATCCTCATAATATGGTATTGCTTGCTCAAGGATCAAGTACTACCAAGCATGGGAAATATAAGAACTTTTAGAATTGATGTGATCAAAACATGTGATGCTTTCCACTTGGGGTTAGCCACTTTGAAAAGTTAAATTGAAATATGTCATGATTGACAAACTCCTTGAAAGAATCATCTGCACTTCTGGTCTCCGTGCCCCCCATCCCACTCACCCTAATCTGGCTTCAGCACTCTCCTCTCCCCTAAAACTGCACCCACCTCCATTGCCAGTGGTTTTCCTGGGTAATTCTCAGATCTGTGTGTCTTAACTTCTCAAAAGCATTGGGCAATGTGGATGACTTTTTAAAACTCTGGTTTGTTCCCTGCTCTTTGGCCACCCCAGCTGGTACTGCCTAAATTTCTCTTCCTCTGCCCATCACTTAAATTTGGGGCTTGGCCAGGCATAGTGGTTCATGCCTGTATTCCTAGCACTTTGGGTTGCTGAGGGGCTAGGGGGAGGGATAGCATCAGGAGAAATACCTAATGTAGATGATGGGGTGATGGATGCAGCAAACCACATGGCACGTGTATACCTATGTAACAAACCTGCATGTTCTGCACATGTACCCCAGAACTTAAAGTATAATAAAAAAATTAAAAAGATCCTATATCCTGGCTGGGTGTGATGGCTCATACCTATAATCCCAGCTCTTTGGGAGGCCAAGGCAGGTGGATCACCTGAGATCAGGAGTTAGAGACCATCCTGGCCAACATGGAGAAAATCCGTCTTTACTAAAAATATAAAAATTAGTCAGGCGGGGTGGTGGGGCACCTGTAATCCCAGCTACTTGGGAGGCCAAAGCAGGAGAATCACTTGAACCTGGGAAGAGGTTGCAGTGAGCTGAGATCGAGACATTGCACTCCAGCCTGGACAACAAGAGCGAAACTCTGTCTCAAAAAAAAAAAAAAGATCGTATATCCATTTGCCTCGCCACCCTTTACTACTTAAACCACCACCCCTTTCACTCTACGCTCTTGGTCATTCCGTTCCAGGCACACACGGATGTTCCTTATACTTGCTGCCAGGCAGTACCACCAGAGGGTCTTCACACCTGTCGTTCCTTCTGCCGTGAAGGGTCCTCTTCCTTCTGCTATTCACGTGGCTCACTCTTTATCTTCTTCTTCTTTGTTTTTTGTGACGGAGTTTCACTCTTTTTGCCCAGGCTGGAGTGCAATGGCGCAATCTTGACTCACCGCAACCTCCGCCTCCCAGGTTCAAGTGATTCTCCTGCCTCAGCCACCCAAGTAGCTGGGATTACAGGTGTCCACCACCACACCCAGCCAATTTTGTATTTTTAATAGAGATGGGGTTTCTCCATGTGGTCAGGCTGGTCTCGAACTCCTGATCTCAGGTGATCTGCCCACCTTGGCCTCCCAAAGTGCTGGGATTACAGGCATGAGCCACCACACCCGGCCTTCTTTACCTTCTTGTCTTTTCTCAGATGTCTTCTTTTCAGGGAGGCCTTCCCTAATCACCTTATGTAAGACTGAACACCTAAATACACACCCCCTGACACACACACACACACACACACACACACACGACCTCTTAATCCATTTCCTTGCTTTGTTTTCATGCTTAGCACTTATCACCATCTTCTTTACTATAATTTTATTTATTTATCCTATTTATTGTTGGTCTCCACTACCAGAAAGCAAGCTCTCTGCAGGCGAGGATTTTTCACTGCTGTTTGTTCACTGTTGTTTCCACAGCACCTGCCTGGCACAGAGGAGGTGCCCAATAAGTATTTGTTGAATGAACGAGTACATGAATGAATGAGTGAATGAATGAATGAATGAATGAGTGAATGGCACTCCAAGATTCAATCCTGCCCACCTGTCCAGGTACATTTCTCACTTCTCCCCTGCTCGCCTTTGCATGCCAGGGCACACAGGACACTTGAGTCCCCGGCACACCCTAGCGTCGTTTACCCTTCTCAGCCTTTATCTATGCTGTGCCCTCATCCTCCTGGCCGGAGTCCCAGTCGTTCTTATTACTTTTTTTTGAGACAGAGTCTCATGGTGTCACCCAGGCTAGAGTGCAGTGGTGCCATCATGGTTCACTGCAGCCTGAAACTCCTAGACTCAAGTGGTCTCCCACGTAGCTGGGGCTACAGGTGCACACCACCACATTTAGCTATTATTTTTAAAATTTTTGTAGCGATTGCTCTAGGCCACCACTGCCTCTCAGCTGCACCACTGGGCAGTGTCCTGACTGTCTCCCTCCATCTTCTCCTGCCCTTGCAATCATCTTCACCTCAGAAGCAGAGAAGTTATGAGGATGGCAAAAGGCAGACTGGAATTCAAAGCCAATGTGAAGGGGGGAGTTGGGTGCATGAGTCTGGATTTCAGGGGATAGGTCTGGATTTAAGATACAAATGTCAGAGTCACTGGGTGGGTGGCTCACGCCTGTAATCCCAGCACTTTGGGAAGCCAAAGAGGGCAGATTACTTGAGGTCAGGAGTTCGAGACTAGCCTGGGCAACATGGTGAAACCCTGTCTCTACTAAAATTACAAAAAATTAGCCAAATGTAGTGCTATGCTCCTGTAATTCCAGCTCCTTGGGAGGCTGAGGCACAAGAGTCGCTTGAACCCGAGAGGTGGAGGTTGCAGTGAGCCGAGATCGCACCACTTTACTCCAGCCTGGGTGACAGAATGAGACTCCAACTCAAATATAAATAAATTAAATGTTTTCCAGGGTAAAAACATTTAAACACTGGTTGAAATCACCAAGGGAGTAAGTTTAGAGCAACAAGAGAAAAGGACCCAGGACCAAGCCCTGGAGCACTCACTATTCAGAGTTTGGGGAATTGCTGGTGTCCACTATGATGCCCAGGCTGGTCTTGAACTCCTGGCCTCAAGTGATCCTCTAACTTCAGCCTCCCAAAGTGCTGGGATTACAGATATGAGCCACAGTGCCCAGCCTGGATCTCTGATCTTTAAGATTCCTCTCAAGCAGGTGTCTGCTAACACCAAATGAAACTCATGTGCCCGCTTCCTGCCAAGTTTTCATGCTTTTTCCTACTTAACACACATCGCACTGGACTTTTGGAGTCTCTTTTTTTTTTTTTTTTTTTTGAGACGGAGTTTTGCTCTTCTTGCCCAGGCCAGAGTGCAATGGTGCCATCTCAGCTCACCAAAACCTCCATCTCCCAAGTTCAAGCGATTCTCCTGCCTCAGTCTCCCGAGTAGTTAGGATTACAGGCTTGTGCCACCATGCCAGCTAATTTTGTATTTGTAGTAGGGACTGGGTTTCTCCGTGTTGGTCAGGCTGGTCTCAGACTCTCGCTGTCAGGTGATCTGCCTGGCTCAGCCTCCCAAAGTGCTGGGATTACAGGCGTGAGCCACTGTGCCGGGCCTTGGAGTGTCTTTTCTTAGATGTCTCCCCTGCCGCTCTGGGAGCCCCCTTGGAACAGGAACCTCGTCTTATTTCATCTTCTTGGCTCAGTGCATGAACTTCTTGGTTCAGTGCATGGGTCACAATACCTGTTAAACCCACTTTAGGAATAGTGAGTGTGAGGGATTAGAGAGGCTAGAGTCTGGCACAGGGCAGACTAGAACTCCCAATCTGTTCTCTTGGACTCCAGATTCTAACTCCTTCACCTGAATGTGAGCATGTCCCTTCTGTTCCCAAGCCTCAATTTCCTTTTGTTTTTGTTTTTTCATTTTTTACTATTTGCCTTGATTTCCTTAGATTTAAGCCATTGAATTGACTAACAACCATCCAACTCCAACCTACTGGGCAAGTTGCCTCCTCTAGGGTCAAACACTATCCAATTTCAGTTTCCAAACATCATAAAAGGGAAATTCTAAAAGCTGAGAATCGAAACTGGCAGCAGAGAGATAGACTAGATGACAGGCTTTTTAAGGTGGCCCCAGACATTCTGACCTCAGCCCAGTGTCCTCTTGTGCCTCTATGCAGTGAGGGGGTCTCCAAAAAAGGGAACCCTGAGTGAGCCCATCATGCCTGGTTTCCTATCTGCTAGGGTCATTTATCCCACAGAGCACTGGAGGGCAGCTGAGGAGGAGCCGCCTTAACAAAGGGGGTGTGTGCCAGGGAGCTGGGTAGGTGTCTGGCTATATATCTGCCCAGTGGTGGTGCTCTGGATACAGAGATGGCACTGACACAGGAGCTGTATAGCACACGAGCCTCTAGGCTGGACTCCTTCGTGGCTCAGTGGCTGCAGCCCCACCGGGAGTGGAAGGAAGAGGTGCTGGACGCTGTGCGGACCGTGGAGCAGTTTCTGAGGCAGGAGCATTTCCAGGGGGAACATGGGCTGGACCAGGATGTGCGGGTGCTGAAGGTGATCAAGGTAAGACTGGGCTCCTCCAGTCCCCCACGCAGGACAAAACCCACTAGCAGAGTCCTCATCCCTGAGGATGCTGGGGACCCCTGTCCTCCTGATCCCTTTCCCACGCTGATGACATCTCAGGACACCCCATCCCACCTAGCTGTCTACACCCCACTGCACCACTGCCTTCAGCAGAATGAGTCTAATAATAATAGCTCATATTTGGGGCCTCAGTAGCCTAACCTTTTAATATACACTGTCTCTAATTCTTGCACCCCATGAGATAGGTACTACTGGTTTTTTTTGGAGGGGGGGCGGGTTGTTTTTGTTTGGAGATGGAGTTTTACTCTTGTTGCCCAGAGTGGAGTGCAATGGTGCGAGCTCGGCTCACTGCAACCTCCGTCTCCCGGGTTCAAGAGAAGCCTCCCGAGTAGCTGGGATTACAGGCATGCGCCACCATGCCTGGCTAATTTTGTATTTTTACTAAGATGGTTTCTCCATGTTGGTCAGGCTGGTCTTGAACTCCCGACCTCAGGCAATCCACCAGCCTCAGCCTCCCAAAGTGCTGGGATTACAGGCGTGAGCCATCCTGCCTGACCTGAGATAGGTACCATTCTTTACAGATTAGCAAAATGGAGGCTCAGAACTAATACAAAGCAAGGTCCTTAGTTGGATCCTGGTGTGAATGAACCATCTGTAAAATACAGTTTGGGGACAATGGGGGAATTTCCATATGGCCTAGATATCAGATAGTATATATATCTGATACAGGAAATTGCTGATTTTGTTAGGTGTAACAGTTTTGTGGTTATCAAGGAGAATGTTCTCTTTTGTTTGGACACAAATACTGACGTATTTAGGGACAAAGGTCCTTGGTGTCTGTAATTTACTTTAACATGGCTTAAACAAATGTAGACAGAAATTTAGACTTGTTGAATCAACTAGTTGGGTATATGAGTGTTAGTTGTATCATCTTTCTATTTTTCTATATGTTTTAACTTTTTATAATAAAATGACATTATTTTTTAGAGTTCGGGTCTCGCTCTGTCACCCAGGCTGGAGTGCAGTGGCACAATAACGGCTCACTGCAGACTCCACCTCCCTGGGCTCAGGTGATCCTCTCACCTCAGCCTCTCAAGTAGCTTGGGACTACAGGCTTGCACCACCATGCTCAGCTAATTTTTGTATTTTTTGTAGAGACAGGGTTTCACCAATGTTGCCCATGCTGGTCTTAAACTTCTGGGCTCAAGAATATGCCCACCTCAGCCTCCCAAAGTGCTGCGATTGCAGGTGTGAGCCACCACACCTGGCCAATAAAATGATTTTTTAATGGAGGCTCAAAGAAATGAGGTGACTTGCCCAAGGTCACACATTAGTGTTGAAGCTGGGATTTGAACTTGACTCAAGGGATCCAAGCCCCCCCTCACTGAGATTTTTCTCCAATCCCTTCCTCCAGCTATTTCATGCCACCTCCTGTGCTAGCTAGGATCAAATTCAAAAGGGTCACAGCTAGAAAGGCTTTGGAGGATCAGATAGTCTCACCAATCCCTCACTTAAATATTAAGTAAACTGAGGCACAGAGAGGGTGAGAGATATCCCAAGGTCACACAGCAAGTTGGTGGCAAAGGCAAGACTAGAATTAAGACTCCTGACTCCCAGCTCAGTGATCAAGTTCTCTCTCTTGAGGGCAACCAACTCACAGAAGGACCTAGAAGCCTCAGGCCCCTATCTGTTCTTTGCACCTATCCCCAGCATATGAAGCCTGAGGCCGTACAATTTGTAAGTGAGAAAGCACAAATTTTGATATCAGACAGACTCTTCACTTCTTCCCTTACCAGCTGTGTGGCTTTGCCTACCACTCTTATTTCTCAAACCCACAATCTTCTCATCTGTGGTTGGGGCATCATCATCCTCATCTCTCCCACACCAAGCCAATGGTGCAATGCAGGCTGAATGACGGGTGCATGATAAATGCTCAGAAACAGAAGCATCATTATAATTCCTGCCAAGCTTTCTTCTGGGCCTGAGACACAAGTCTGACTCCAGCAGACCCTCCCAGACCACCCCCTCCCCGACAACCCTGAGAATAAAGTGGAAGGAATAAGGAGTGTCTGGTAAGAGGAGGATGCTACAAGAATGAGTTTTTTTGTTTTTGTTTTTATTTATTTATTTTTGAGACGGAATCTTACTCTGTTGCCCAGGCTGGAGTACAGTGGCGCACTCTCGGCTCACTGCAACCTCCAGAGTTCAAGAGATTGATTCTCATGCCTCAGCCTCCCGAGTAGCTGGGATTACAGGAGTGCGCCACCACCAGCTAATCTTTGTATTTTTAGTAGAGACAGGGTTTCACCATGTGGGCCAGGCTGGTCTTGAACTCCTGACCTCAAGTGATCCAACCACCTCAGCCTCCCAAAGTGCTGGGATTACAGGCATGGGCCACTGAGCCCGGCCGAGAATGAGTTTTTACGGCAGGAAATGCTATTTACTTTCCTGCACATCATAGCACTTCTCCCCTTGAAACCACTAAATGGTAGCAATCCCCAGAGAGCCATGACTAATGAGAAATAATATATCTTATTTAGAGTCTAAATCCTCCCTTTCCCCACCCCCTGAAAATCTAGTGAGCAGAGGGACTCCACATAAGGGAATGCTTCAAATGAATCGTGCTTAAATAGGTTTAAAACCGAAGTAAATTAGGAAGCCTGTTCTGGATGTGTTCTTTTCTCTCTGCCTGGATCTTAGCAGTGGGAAAGGCAGAAAGGGAAGTCTAAGCCAGGCTCGGTGGCTCGCACCTGTAATCCCAGCACTTTGGGAGGACAAGGTGGGAGGATTATTTGAGCCCAGGAATTCGAGATCAGCCTGGGCAAAATGGTGAGACCCCTGACTCTACAAAAAAATATAAAAAATTAGCTGGGCATGGTGATGCGTGCCCATAGTTCCAGCTACTCAGTTCCAGCTGAGGTGGGAGGATTGCTTAAGCCCAGGAGGTCGAGGCTTCAGTGAGTGAAGATTGTGCCATTGACTCCAGCCTGGGCAACAGAGCAAGACCCTGTCAAAAAAGAAAGGAAAGTCTAGACATGGCTTCTGGGGGTTGTGGCCTTCATTCACACACCGGGTGCCATCTCCAGCCCTCTCCCATAGGGTGGAAGTCCTGGGTCTGAATGCCCTTGGTACCTCGGAAGCAGGGCCTGGCTCACAGCCTTGGGTCACAAGGAAGAAAGAGGCGGAAGAACTACTCACTCCTTGAGTTCTGGCTCTTTTGCTGACTCCGCTGCCTCCTGGCTGGGAGACCATGGCAAGCTGATTAACTCCACACTGCCTCAGCTCTCTTATCTGTACATTGAAGATAATTCTCCTAGTACCCACCTCAATATGGGAAGTGAAGTTTTTTTTGGAGGGGGTTGTGTTTTTTTGAGGTAGAATCTCACTCTGTTGCCCCGGCTGGAGTGTAGCAGCGAGATCTTGGCTCACCACAACCTCTGCCTCCTGGCTTCAAGTGATTCTCCTGCCTCAGCCTCTCCAGTAGCTGGCATTACAGGCATTCACCACCACACCCAGCTAATTTTTGTATTTTTATTTTATTTTATTATTTTTTCTTTTTTTTTTCTTTTAGCTGGTGATCACAGAGAATTATTTTTTTCTTTTAATTTTTTTAAAATTTTTGTATTTTTAGTAGAGACAAGAGTTTCACCATGTTGACCAGGCTGGTCTCGAACTGCTGACCTCAGGTGATCCATCCACCAAGGCCTCCCAAAGTGCTGGAATTACAAGCGTGAGCCACCAAGCCTGGGCAGGAAGTGAAGATTAGAAGGAATAATTGTATACAAGGCTCTCAGGGGTGCCAGACACAGGGCGTGCTCAGCCTGTGTTGTGTCATCTGGTGACAGCTGGATTCTGATTCATGTGCAATAACTCTATCCACCAGGAAAAGTAGCCCGCTGCAGGTCTGATGCCTCCCTAGCAATTCCATCTCCCAACACAGAATGAGGAGAGGACAGACAGTTGTGGGGCTTTGCATACCAGAGGCAACAGGGCCTGGAGAGTTCGTCTAGAATCTCAAAACATCAAAAAATCCCTTCAAAATCATCCGTCTCAACCCCCTTCCATTTCTGACGGGAAAACTGACACCCAGGCAGCAGAAGGAATTGTCTAAGTCAGCTAGATAATGAGGAGAAAGAGACACGTTGCTGACTTCCTGTGTGCCGGGCACCCCACCAAACCCCTGACATACATGATTTCATCCGATCCTCCCAGTAGCCCAATGACTCATGTCCCAGCATTACTTTCATTTTACAGGTGAAGGTCTTAAGAATCAGAATGTTTACCCAGATAAGAAACAGGGAAGAGGGTCAGGTGCCGTGGCTCACGCCTGTAATTCCAGCACTTTGGGAGGTCAAGGCAGGCAGATCACCTGAGGTTAGGAGTTCTAGACCAGCCTGACCAACATGGAGAAACCCCCTCCCTACTAAAAATACAAAATTAGCCAGCCATGGTGGCAGGCGCCTGTAATCCCAGCTCCTCGGGAGGCTGAGGCAGGAGAATCTCTTGAACACAAGAGGCAGAGGTTGCGGTGAGCCAAGATCATGCCATTGGACTCCAGCACAAGAGCGAAAAACTCCGTCTCAAAAAAAAAAAAAAAACACACACACACAGGGAGGAGTCAAGATCTTTTTCAGGCTGCCCCATTTCACAGCCAGGCAAACTTGCTGTTGCTTTATAATGTCATGAAATTACTCAGGCCCCCGACCCCCAGAATTCTCAAACAACCCTACAGAGTAAATGCTATCATTCCTCTGGAGCTGACCTTACTCTGTGGATAAGAAGACTGGGTCTCAGAAGCAATGCAGTGTCATAGATAAAAGGCTGGGGACTTTGGGAGGCTGAGCGGGGCAAATCTCTTGAGTCCAGGAGTTGGAGATCAATCCTGGACAACACAGCAAAACCCTATCTCTACAAAAAATATGAAAATTATCCAGGCATGGGGGCATAGGCCTGTAGTCCTAGCTACTTGGGAGGCTGAGGTGGGAGGATTGCTTGAGCCAAGATCGCGCCACTGCAGTCCAGCCTGGGCAATGGGAGTGAACTGTCACACACAGAAAAAAGAGGCTGGGCTCTGAGGGTTGCAAACTGTGACATCTGGGACAAGTGACTAATGAGGAGAATGAGCAATGTGTTGCTGACTTCCTGCATGCCAGGCACCCCACCAAACCCCTGGCATACATTATTTCATCTGATCCTCATAGTAGCTCAATGACTCATGTTCCACCATTACTTTCATTTTACGGGTGAAGGTCTTAGGAGTCAGAATGTTTACCCAGATGAGAAGCAGGAAAGAGGCAGGATCTTTTTCAGGCTGCCCCATGTCTCGATCCCATGTCTCGATATCCTCAAGACATCTGTTTTCTCACCTGTGAAGTGTGAGTATTAGTCCAACCCACTACCCATCCCTCAGGGGGTGTGAGCATTCAGTGAGACAGTGCATGTAAAGTGCCGCAGGGGGTGCCTGGCACACGGCAGCCGGCTTCAGGGTGACAGGGCTCTGTGTTCTGCAGGTGGGCTCCTTCGGGAATGGCACGATTCTCAGGAGCACAAGAGAGGTGGAGCTTGTGGCGTTTCTGAGCTGTTTCCACAGCTTCCAGGAGGCAGCCACACACCACCACGCTGTTCTGAGGCTGATATGGAAAACCATGTGGCAATCCCAGGACCTGCTGGCTCTCGGGCTCAAGGACCTGAGGGTGGAGCAGAGAGTCCCCGATGCTCTCGTCCTCACCATCCAGACCTGGAAGGCTGCGGAGCCCATCGCTGTCACCATTGTGCCTGCCTACAGAGCCCTGGGTAAGGGGAGGGGAAGCCCATTGGACTCACACACTTGCCCTCCCCAGGAGATTTCCCACTGTGTCACCTTTCACTCATGGCCACGCGCACACACCCTCATTCATTCATTCCGTCTGCGTCCTGGGCTAGGGGCCGGGTTACTGCAGTGCACAGGATTCACCCAACTCCAGCTATCATGTGCTCAACTTGGAAGACAGAAATTGACCCAAGAATTGCGCAGATGAATACATGATTGCAAACGGTGTCAATGCTAAGAGGAAAAGAATGGAGTGGCCTGGGTAACTACAAAAAGGGTGCTCAGGGAGGGACTTTCTCGGGAAAGAACATTCAGGAGGCGCTGACACCCAGTGAGGGGAAGGAGCTAAAAGTGGGGGTGGGGGGTCTATCACTGTGTTTTCTAGAAGCTGATTCGAAGACAAGGATGTGAGGATAAGCAGATTATTTGGGCGTTAATCCCAGGGAACACTGGTGGGGAAGGATGGAATTGAGATGGGAAAGGCAGAAATTCAATACAATGTGCATCCGTGGGCAAGTCACCACTCTGGACTTTGTGTCCTTGGAGACCTCGCAGTCATATTATAGAGCACGCCTCCATGGGATCCCAAGTGGGACGGCAGAATGCTTACCGGCCAGCTTCCCAGCCGCCACTGGCCCAGGGCTGCTTCCGGGAGCACTAGCTCACTGGCCCCTGGTGTTTGTCCTGGGTATCTGAAGTAAACCCTGTGTGCTGAAAGCCCAGACCCCGGAGGTTTCATCTTGTGTGCTAACTCCATTAGCTGTGCAGGCTGCTGCATGGAGTTGCTTTTTGGAGAAGGCAGCAGACAGGATCCGATTTTAGCAAGGAAGAAAGTGCTGGGATGTCTTAGTGATGTGTCCCATGGAACTGCTTCTCCCTGTGTTTTCTTTTTCTTTCTTTCTTTTTTTTTTTTTTTTTGAGACTGAGTCTTGTTCTTTCACCAAGGCTGGAGTGCAGTGGCATGACCTCGGCTCACTGCAACTTCCACCTCCCGGGTTCAAGCGATTCTTCAACCTCAGCGTCCCGAGTAGCTGGGATTACAAGGCGCCTGCCACCATGTCATGCCCAGCTAATTTTTGTATTTTTAGTAGAGACAGGGTTTCACCATGTTGGCCAGGCTGGTTTCAAACTCCTGACCTTAGGTGATCCACCTGCCTCAGCCTCCCAAAGTGCTGGTATTACAGGCTTGAGCCACCATGCCCAGCATCCCTATAAGTATTGAGAGGTTCCAACAGATTACCCATAAAGAGATCCGAAACAGACATTAAAGAAAACGAGGACATTGAGGACATCCAGGGAGGACAATAGTCCAGGAGTGGCCTGACGCGTGGAAAGCCCCATGTTGGTTCCCCAAGTAAGAACTTCACAGACAGGACAATTAGACCAGGCAAACCTTTGGTTTCTGAAGATAGGAGGTCTCAAGTATCCCTGGAGGGATAACTCCAATGAATAAGCAGGCTCTCCCTCACTCCTCAGGGTCTTCTCTTCCCAACTCCCAGCCACCCCCTGAGGTCTATGTGAGCCTGATCAAGGCCTGCGGTGTTCCTGGAAATTTCTCCCCATCCTTCAGCGAGCTGCAGAGAAACTTCGTGAAACATCGACCAACTAAGCTAAAGAGCCTCCTGCGCCTGGTGAAGCACTGGTACCAGCAGGTGAGGGGGCTGCCCGAATGGCAGGGGCAAGCGGGGAGAGGGAGGAGGGTAGGGAGGAAAGACAGGGCCTGATTTTCCTGTCACGAAACTGCACCCAGGGGAAACGGAAGCAGATAGAGAGGGAGAGAACGCTAGTCTTTTGAAATGTAAAGTGAAACCCTCAGTGAAGAAGGTGGAAAAGGAGAAAGAGAGGAGGAGGAAGAAAGAAATAGAGAAGGAAGGAGAAAAACAGGTACTGTACAGTATTTCAGTAAACTAGTTCTTTTTTTTTTTTTCGAGGCAGGATCTTGCTTCATTGCCCAGACTGGAGTGCAGCGGTGTGATCACCACTCACTGTAGCCCCCACCTGCCTTGATCAAGTGATCCTCCCACCTTAGCCTCCTAAGTAACTGGGACTGGAGGCATGCACAATCATGCCTGGCTAATTTTTTTATTTTTATTTTGTAGAGACAGGGTCTCACTGTGTTGACCTGCCTGGTTTCAAAGTGGTCTCAAGCGATCCTCCCACCTTGGCGTCCCAAAATGCTGGGATTACAGGCATGAGCCACCGCACCCAGCCCACAGTTCCTGTAATGCTTCAGTTACAGTCTAGGACTGGCAGATGTCAGCATCACTGGGTACTGTGGCCATTAACCACAGCGGGTTAAGGACCAACAGGAGGAAGGATTTCTTTAATTCCACCCCAGGAGTGGAAAAGAGGGCATATGTGAGTGTAAACAGCCCCGGGGACATTTCTCAGGCAACAGCTCAGTCCGTTTTAGAAGCAAAAATCTTCCCCCAAGATAATCAATGGAACCTCCAACTGCAAAACAAAACTCAGAGACAAAAATCATTTATTATATAAAACTTACAGAGAAGTTACAAGGGAATCAGACAGCAGAAGGAAAGATTTGAGCCAATAAAAATAAAATATAATAGGGATTTAAAGAAAAAACAATTAGTGGCCAGATGTCGCGGCTCACTGATTTCAGCACTTTAGGAGGCTGAGGTAGGAGGATCACTTGAGCCCAAGGGTTCAAGACCAGCCTGAGCAACATGGTAAAACCCCGTCTCTACAAAAATACAAAAATTAGCTGGGCATGGTGGCGAGCACCTGTAGTCCCAGCTGCTCTAGAGGTTGAGGCCGAAGGGTCACTTGAGCTGGGAGGTGAAGTAAGTTGACCTAGGTTTCTTTTTATCCATCTACTAAGGCTTACATCTTACCGATGACAGGCATCCTACATTTTATGTATCATCTAAGTTTTAAGAATGTAACATTTCACTAGTATTGGAGAAAATAAGTTGTATTACCATAAGTTTAAATTCCTAACAAAATTATAATGTTATTAGTTATGATTTACAAAATTGAGTGTTAAGTATGAATTTGCAAAAAGTCACAAAACAAATTCATTAACTTACAAATACATTTGAATTTAAAATTGAATTTCTAAAGTCAGGGATAAAGTGTTTTTGTTAGTGAGTCAGTGACCTATAGGGAACGCCCAAGCTTTCATTGATTTGGGAGGTGAGAATTATACAAGATGATCCTGTGTTTATTTGTTTGTTTCAAGGCCAAAGTGTTACAGTTCTTTTCCCTCTGGCTGTAGAATGTGATATAATATTTACATATAATGGCCATAGGAAAATATGTCAGTTTTGCTTCCACAAATCAAACCACTGAATATTTGACCAAAATTTTTACTTTCTATTAATGTTATAAGTGAGTTTTTTTTTTTTTTTTTTTTTTTTGAGAAAAGAGCTCACTCTGTCACCCAGGCTGGAATATAATGTCGTGACCTCGGCTCACTGCAACCTCCGCCTCCCAGATTCAAGCAATTCTCCCACCTCAACCTCCCGAGTAGCTGGGATTACAGGCATGTGCCACCATGCTTGGCTAATTTTTGTATTTTTAGTAGAGACAGAGTTTTACCATGTTGGCCAGGCTGGTCTCGAACTCCTGGCCTCAAGTGATCCACCCGCCTCAGTCTCCCAGAGTGCTGGGATTACAGGCATGAGCCACCATGCCCGGCCTTCAGTGAGACTTTTTTTTTTTTTTTTTTTAGATGTAGTGTGGCTCTGTCACCCAGGCTAGAGTGCAGTGGCATGATTTCGGCTCACTGCAATCTCTGCCTCCCGAGTTCAAGAGATTCTCCTGCCTAGTAACTGGGATTACAGGCGCCTGCCACTGTGCCAGGCTAATTTTTGTATCTTTAATAGAGACGGGTTTTCACCATGTTGGCCAGGCTGGTCTTGAACTCCTGAACTCATGATCCACCCACCTCGGCCTCCCAAAATGCAGGGATTACAGATGTGAGCCTCAGTGAGATTGTGAACACAGGAAGTGACCGGCATCAGTTAAGATGCTTTCTTTGGCAAGTAAGAGAAAAACACAAAAACCAACTCGAACTGGCTTAAACAATACAGGGAATTATCAGCTCGTGTATGAAAACCCCTAAATAGTGGGGAGGGGGCTTCAGGCACTGTTTGGAGAGGGCACTGGCTCTGTTTCTCTGGAACCCTCTCAGCTTCTCAGTCCCCTATATGTCAACTTGGTCCTCTGGCTTGTTTCCCTCTTGGTGGCAAAATAGCCACAACTATTCCTGCCCTCATATACACACACAAGAGGACTTCCGTTCTTTCAACCACTGAACAAAATAACTAGGCTTTACTCTAGTGAGCCAACTTAGATGGCATGCCTTCTCTTGAACCAATCACTTGCAAGGGGAAAGGTTTATGCTGATAGGCCTGTGCCAGTCATGGCCCATCCTGGAGCTGAGGATGGGGGTCAACCCCTTCCAAATACCATGGCTTCTGTGCAGTGGGGAAGGAAAGAATGTCTGCTAGAGAGGCAACCCCAATCTTCACTATAGAATCTTGCTTATTACTATTTTTTCCCTCTATCTAAGGAAACCTTTCCTTTCTTTAAAGAAGCATTTCTCAGAAGCTCAAGACATTAAAGTAGATTTCAGTGGAACTGCTTAGGCTAGGGTCCTTGTGACAGAGCAGAACCTGCTCACTCCTTTGGACACCTGCTCATGACCACTCCAGGAGTTATGTCTGTCAAGCACATATTGAATCCCAGTGGACTAACTCGGCCCTTTAATTCTAAAATGGTGACACCTATGTCCAGAGATGGAATGTGACTTGGCCAAGATCACACAGTCAGTAGGCAGCAGAGCCAGGACTAGAACTTGGATTTCTCAGCTTCTGGTACAATGCCATTCTTACCCAGAATCTTAGGGTCTCTCTTTCTTCTCATCTCTTTCAACAGTATGTGAAAGCCAGGTCGCCCAGGGCCAATCTACCCCCTCTCTATGCTCTTGAACTACTAACCATCTACGCCTGGGAAATGGGTACTGAGGAAGATGAGAATTTCATGTTGGATGAAGGCTTCACGACGGTAATGGACCTGCTCCTGGAGTATGACGTCATCTGTATCTACTGGACCAAGTACTACACACTCCAGAATCCAGTCATCGAGGATTGTGTCAGAGAACAGCTCAAAAAAGAGAGGTACTGGACCACTGTGTGCCCACCAAATCTCAGAGGAAAAGAAAGAGGAGCTGGCGAAACGTAGCATAGAGTTTTGTGGACTGGCTGTAGTAAGCAGTAAGGTTGCCACCAGTGTTGAGCATTGACATCTCATGCCAAAGCAGGTGGCATCTCAAGTTGGTGGCTTGTCAAAGTCACGGGGGAGCCGTAGAGTGGGTATAAGCCTGTTCCTTATTTCCTAAGCCACCCTCCACCTTAGCTCGGCCCTCTTGCTCTCAGAGGACCATTTCAGGGCTTTATAGCAGCTAGCATGAGAAAATGGAAAGAATCTTGGAGACGCAGGTTTAAATCCCAGCTCTGCCATTTCCCCACTGCTGTGAGCCCCAATCCCTTATCCGTAAGGCAGGAGTAAACTGCTACCTACGATACAGTATCGATGCGAGGGTTGGAGAAAATCTGTGTTAAGGATCCACAATATGGAGCATCTGGCAGATGCTGTGTAAACGCTCATACTGGAGCGTGTGCTGTCCGTGTCCCATTCATATCCCCTCGGCCTTTACTGTTCCGGGGAAGGTTGGCTCCACTTCCAACTGCCGGCACCTGCATCCTGAGCTTTCCCCGCACCAGCAGACCCGCTCTGAGAGCAGCCCTCCACCAGCTCTCGTGGGAGTTGGTGGATAAATACCACAGCTCCCTCGCCCCAAAGACGAAAGGAATCCAGATCTCATTACATACTCTTTTTTTTTTTTTTTGAGACAGAGTCTCCCTCTGTTGCCCAGGCTGGAGTGCAGTGGTGCAATCTCGGCTCACTGCAACCTCCACCTCCTGGGTTCCAGCAGTTCCCCTGCCTCAGGCTTCTGAGTGCTGGGATTACAGGCACCCACCACCACATCCGGCTAATTTTTGTATTTTTGTAGAGACGGGGCTTTGCCATGTTGGCCAGACTGGTCTCGAACTCCTGACCTCAGGTGATGTACCCGCCTCAGCCTCCCTAAGTGCCGGGACTACAGGCGTGAGCCACCGTGCCTGGCCCCATTCCATACTCTTTCCCAAAGGTCCCTCCAGTTGACCACAGTAGTAATTACTTCAATACCCATCCTTTATTGTCTGCCTTCCCTTATCTGTCTCACTGCCTCACTCCCTTATTCCGGCTTCCTGGGATCACTTTCCAAACAAGCCAAATCCTTATCTGGGAATCTGCTTCAGGGGAAGCCCAGCCTAGACAACCCCCTGCATTAGAAGCTCTGGGCCTGTGTAAGCAACATCACAATTTTTAGTGTTCTGTTATGTGAGTATTGGGTCTTTCTTGTAAGGAAGAAAAGCCAGGTCTGCTCATGAAAAGAAGATTTATGATAACCATGCCCAGAGACATTGGGGAAGCATCCGGACCTGAGACTCCCTCTCTCTCTGTCACTCTCTCTTGTGACCTGTAAGCACTTTTCCCCTCAGCCTTTGCTTCTCTCTCCACACCTGTCCTGCTCCCCTCTGCCTCCCAGGTAGTAAGGGACCGCCATCATCCCTGTGTCCAAACCCCAGAGGGAACCAGTGTGATTGCTGGACACAGGACACAGGCCCCGTGTGTTGGGTCACCTGCCAGCCAACAGAATGAGCCGGTTTATATCAGTGACCCCACCCCATAGCCCAGCCTGGCACTTTCAGGCAGGACTGTTTCAGGGAGCAGTCAGTGTTGGGAAGAGCCAGCCTGGACCCTAAAGTCCAGCTCATGCCAGTAGCCTGTATCACATTCTATTACATAGATAAAGTCACAGCTCCCTCCCAAGCCCTGGAGCACAAAGGGCTGATTTTTTTTTTTTTTTTTTTTTTGAGATGGAGTCTTGCTTTACCACCTAGGCTGGACTGCAGTGGCACTATCTTGGCTCCTTGCAGCCATGACCTCCTGGGTTCAAGCAATCCTCCCGCTTCAGCCTCCCAAGTAACTGCCACCATGCCCTGCTAATTTTTGTATTTTTTGTAGAGACGGGGTTTTGCCATGTTGGCCAGGCTCATCTTGAACTCCTGACCTCAAGTGATCTGTCCAACTCGGCCCCCCAAAGTGCTGGGATTACAAGCGTGAGCCACCGCACCCTGACTGAAGAGCTGCTCTTAATCATGGGCTTGCAGTCACCCCAAGTTACTAAGCAGGCTGAAGGTCCCCTTCAAACCAATATGCTTTAAAATATTTATTCAATATTTATAGAAAGGAGAGACCCTTGGGGGCAGCCCAACCTCTGCTCTGTTGAGCGGTGTTGGAAATAGATGCTCGGTGCTGCAAAGAAAATCAGCACTGAGACAAAGGATTTTTTTAGCAATGCAATTTTTGCTTCCTGGACTGCAGGAAGGGTATTGCTACTAGCTATTTTGCCACAAGAGTACAATGAACAAAGGAAAAGCAGATGTATTTATTCCTTACGCATTTGGGTTTTGTTTTTCACTGCTGTGTCTGATTTCTGTTGGCTGGAGCCAGACCTTAGAATCTAAACTGAAACCTTGCTGGCTAATAACTTAAAACTTTTCTAAACAGGTAAGGGACATAGGCTGCAAGCTGGGACATGCCTGTGAGCACGTCCAGCACAGATATTTTGGTTAAAGTACAAGGGCATAGACTATACTACGTGCCTGTAAGCATGGCAT
>CAUYLG010059563.1:0-63960 GCA_963573385.1 Cacajao melanocephalus | reverse complement strand
ATGAAAAAATGCTCATCATCACTGGTCATTAGAGAAATGCAAATCAAAACCACACTGAGATATCATCTCATGCCAGTTAGAATGGTGATCATTAAAAAATCTGGAGACAACAGATGCTGGAGAGGATGTGGAGAAATAGGAACACTCTTATGCAGTTGGTGGGGGTGTAAATTAGTTCAACCATTGTGGAAGACAGTGTGGCGATTTCTCAAGGCTCTAGAAATAGAAATTCCATTTGACCCAGCAATCCCATTACTTGGTATATACCCAAAGAACTATAAATCATTCTACTATAAAGACACATGCACACATATGTTCATTGCAGCCCTGTGTACAATAGCAAAGACCTGGAACCAACCCAAATTCCCATCAATGATAGACTGGACAAAGAAAATGTAGTACATATACACCATGGGATTCTACACAGCCATAAAAAACGATGAGTTCCTGTCCTTTGTAGGGACTTGGATGAATCTGGAAACCATCATTCTCAGCAAACTGACACAAGAACAGAAAGCCTAACACCACGTGTTCTCACTCATAGGTGGGTGTTGAACAATGAGAACATGTAGACTCAGGGAGAGAAGCATCACACACTGGAGGAAGTCAGGGGTGGGGGTTGGGGAGAGACAGCAGGGGGTAGGGAGGGAAAGGAGGGTAGGGAGTGATAACATGGGGAGAAATGCCAGATATAGTATGCATCTAAAGTAAAATTAAAAAAAAAAACAAAGACTTGGATATGAAATGGCCTGGCGAGAATGAATGAACTCAGAAGAAGTCCTGTAACAGGCTCCAGAGGAACAACCAAAAATGAAGGGTAAAGTAGAGGAGAAAGCCAGCAAAGAACTGTGAAGATTGCCTGAATTCAGATAAGAAAAAAACCAGGTGAGCATGACACTGAAAAATTCTAGGAATACAGTTTTCAGGAAGGAAGGAATGAACAAACTTTTTAAAATACCATCAAGAAACATAAGGATTAACACATGTCCATACTCCCCAGCGCAGAACCTGACTGCATTCATATATTCATTTGTCAAATGAATGTTTATTAAACATTTTTATTTCTTGTCCAGGGTACATTGTTTTTCATCCCAGGAGCAGGAGACATGCCTACAAGGCTGACTGACACCTGTTACACCTGAGTTCCATTGGCTGAGGAGGTTTTGTTCTCAAGGATGGGTCATTATATTGTTTTCTGCTGTTTATCATAAAAAATGGTGTAATGTTTTATTGTGAAATACTTTAATTAAAACTCAACTTCATTTAGAAGGCTTAAATTTAACTGTTTTGTTTACAGAATGTGGGAGTAAGGAAGAGGTAGCTCTCCAGGACTGGGGAGTGTAGTGGGAATGAAGGTCTCATATAAATCAGAAATCTATCCAAAAATGAAGCTGAGCACCATGGCTCAGGCCTGTAATCTCAGCACTTTAGGATGTCAGGGTGGGAGGATCGCTTGAGCCCAGGAGTTCAAGACCAGCCAGGACAATATGGCAAAACCTCATCTCAACAAAACAATTTAAAAATTAACTGTGTGGTGGCATGCACCTGTAGTCCCAGCTACTGAGGTGGGAGGATGGCTTGAACCTGGGAAGTTGAGGATGCAGTGAGCCATGATTGCACCATTGCATTCCAGCCTGGGTGACAGAACAAGACCCTGCCCTCCCCACCAAAAAAAAAGCATTTTATTTTCTTTCTTTTCACTAAACAACCTCGTAGGTACAGGCAGATGAGCATGCTCATAGTATCAACCATCTTGAGGAAGGAGACCCAGGCATCTGGGATCACTTCCCCCTTGACCTCCACACTGTATTTCAATAGAAGAAAATGCTGGCCAGCTGGCACCTCCTAAATCACCTTCCTATAGATAGCAGGGATGGTATGGGGGAATCTCTCTGGAAAACATTGTTTTTGCTTAAACAAGATCAAACCTCCACCCTACTCCTTCATTGACCAAGACCCTTTCACATGTAATTTCTAAGGCTGTAAACCCAAGACACTTTCACGTGTAATTTCTAGAGTGTAAGCCTATATAAAGGCAGAGCTTCTCTTTGTTAAAAGAGCTTGGCTGTTAGACAAAGAATTGTCTCCTCACTTCTGGCCATAATAAAACACCTCTTCCTTCCTAGTTCGGCATCCGAGAGGTCTGTTTCTCATGGCCGGTCTTGCTTCATTTTTGGTTCCCTGTCCGGGAAGAGAGTTTCAGTTGGCAGCCAGCTGGAAAAGCCTCTCAGGCAGTTTGCCTAGCCCTGTGGAGCATCCCTGTGGGAGCACCCACCCGCTGGGGCAACGCAGTTCCTGACAGCGTTCCTGGGCAGGTATTTGCCTGGTGGAAAGCCTTGCCAGAGCAGAGCAGGAAAGCGCCCACAGTTTGGATCTACCCAGTGGCTGAACACTGAGAAGGAACGGGTACGTGGAACGTCCGGACAACAGAAATATGGTAGGATTGATCCTGGGAAACTTGCCCACCTCCTTTAGGTGGAAGTGTGGCCTGATCACTCACGTGTGACAGATTTGACACTCTTGAACTTGGCTCTCTCTCTCTCTCCTTTTGTAACTAACCTTGGAAGCTTTTGCTTATGGTTTCGATTTGGGTGGCGGGAGGAGTGCAATTGTGTGCATCTGTGGAAGGGTCCTACTGGACTCATCAGTTGTGACATATGGGAGTATCAGGCCCATTAGAGGGGGCCTCATACTCTGAGCCATTTGTGGGACTGGTTGGCATTAAAGACGGCCACATAGGGCTAAGTGGAGGAGCTTTCTCAATCTAGGCATTGTGAAAGGATTAACTAACTCTCTTATGCCAAGTGGTGTCTGAAATACTTTCAAAAGAAAGGCGATTCTATGAGCCTGAAGTGAATGTGAATTGGAGAGTGTGTACCGCGTCTCACTGGGTGGGAACTGCTGTGGGCGAAGTAACACTATCTTAACTGTGAGAATTGTTTTTTTGGTACATAGGCATGGGTCACACTTACAGCAAGCCCACTCCTTTAGAGACCATGCTGAAAAATTTCAAGAAGGGATTTAGTAGAAATTATAGAGTAGCTATGACACCAGATAAATTAAAGACTTTATGTGAGGTAGATTGGCCTGCATTTGGGGTAGATTGGCCCTCAGAGGGGACCCTCAACAGGTCTTTTGTCTCCAAAATAAGGCAGGAGGTTATATGCAGCGAGCTAGAACACCTGGATCAATTTCCATACATAGATTTGTGGTTACAGTTAGTTTCATCTGAATTGGTTAAGAGGACAGGCAGTGACTGTTTTAGTGGCCAAGGGACAGACTGCTAGGAAAAAAAAAAACCCTCTGAAAGATGTGGACTCCTAAGGTCTGGGCAGATTCAGTGGCAGAGACAAGGACTCCCAAGGTTCTGGAAGGTCTGGCAGCAGAAGAGTTTTTGCCAATAATGCCTCCTCCTCCTCAAAGACTTCCTGCCCCTGGGCTGGAAGCCTCAGCACCCCTACCAGAATTGCACACCCCTAAACCACCCAGAGTGGACAAAAGAGAGTAGGAAAAACTCCTCCCATTGCTGCCCTGCTCCCTGAGAGAAACTGCCCCTCTGGCAGCCTATCTGTGATCCAAGGCAGGAGTGCAGATGCCCTTAAGAGAGCAGAGGTACATGGGAGTGGATGAAAACGGCCATATGGTAGAAAGGCATGTTTTCACATACCTGCCATTCACCTTGGCTGATCTTATCAACTGGAAAAATAACAACCCGTCTTATACTAAGAAGCCACAAGCTCTCATTGACCTACTGCAAACTATTATTCAGACTCATAACCCCACTTGGGCTGATTGCCACCAGCTGCTTATGTATCTTTTTAACACAGACGAAAGGCTGTGTGAAGCGTTTCACATGTATACTCCTTTTGATCCTGAAAGCCCTGAAAACCAACACATGATAAATATTACATTAGTCATTCAGTGTGCAGAAGACATTAGATGAAAATTGCAGAAACAGGCAGGATTTGTGGGCATGAACACTTCACAGTTACTGAAAATAGCTAACCAGGTGTTTGTGAACCGAGAAGCAGTGAGCTGTAGTGAAAGTCATAGAGAAAACGAGCGTCAGGCTCAACAAAATGCTGACTTGATAGCTGCTGCTATTAAAGGCATGCCCCCAAGAGGGCAGGGAAAGGGGGATTCCTGGGAAGCCACCCAGTCTCCTTGCCTGCACCTGCAACGTGATCAGTGTGCTTACTGTAGAGAAGTGGGACATTGGAAAGAAAAATGCTCCCAGTTAACTTGAGAACAGGGCAGTCCTAAGCATGAGGATTCAGATGAAAGTGGAGGAGCTCTGTTCAGTCTAATGGAAGGTCCACTGGACTAAAGGGTAGGAGGCCAGGCTTATATGCCCCAAAAGAGCCCATGGTCCAGACGACAGCCCTATAACCCCCCTTTCAAAGGAAACAACCAATATTGTTGGAGCTACTGAGGTGTTAGAAAAACAGACTTTCTTGTACTTGCTGGACTGCCTCTACCCCCACTTCTCCAGCAAAACTTATTATGCAGATTAAGGGCTACCACTATCACATTCAATAATGAGGACTCCCTGCATTACCAAAGCTCTCACAGTCCCTTGGGAGGGAGAGTAGAGACCTTCCCTAACTAGGGACTGAAGACTGGTATTTCCACCTAGGCCAGTGCAGGGCTTGCATTTGGTTAATCAGACCACAGTGACTTTTCACCCACTTGCACCTGATTTGTGCACGCAGTTGGGATTATTGCCAGTAGAGGATAGTTGGTTCACTTGATTGGACTTAAAGAATACTTCTTTAGCATTGGACTGGCCTTGGAGGGTCAGAAACTATTTGCATTTCAATGGGAAAATCCAGAAACAGGTGTGACCACCCAGTACACCTGGACCCAGATTCCCAGCAGCTCACAAACTCTCTTACCACCCTTGGGGAGGCAGTATCCCATGACCCCCAACCCCAGAAGTTGCTTGCTAGGGATTTAGGCTGCATGCTGCCCCTATATGCTGGTGACCTTTTATGGGGACACCCCATGGCAGTCCGGTGTGCTAAAGAAACAAATGCCTTACTTCAGCACCTGGAGGACTGTGGGTATAAAGTGTCTAAAAAGAAAGCCGGAATTTCCCAACAGCAAGTGCAATATCTGGAGTATACCATCTGGCAGGGGGAGTGCAGCCTAGCAGCAGAAAGAGAAAACAAGTCATGCTAGAGCCTGAAACTAAGAGGCAGGAGAGAGAGTTCCTGGGAGCCATGGATTTTTGTAAATTGTGGATTCCAAACTTCACAGTACTGGCCAAACCCTTACACAAAGTGACAAAGTAGGGGAGGAGACAAGAAACCCTTTGAATGGGGCAGGAACTGAAAGCAAAACTTTTGTCAGCCCTACCTCTGGGGCTACCCAATTCAATAAAGCCTCTCATGCTGTGTGTGTCAGAAAGAGGGAAAAAAAAATGGCAATTGAAGTTCTAGCATCAACTCCGGGAAAAATTTAAATATCAAAGCACCCCACACAGTAGTGACTCTAATGAATACCAAAGGACATCATTAGTTAACAAATGCTAGGCCTTTCAAATACCTGAGCCTACCAAAGTGAAAATCCCCATATCACCACTGGGGTCTGTGCAACACCTTAACCACTGCCTCTGCCTCTTTGCCTCCAGTGCCAGGAGGCCCATAAAATAACCCGTGTGCTGCTTCAAGATCTCATCCCTAGGTTTGGACTTCCACTGCACATTGGATCAGACAACAGACCAGCATTTGTGGCGAATTTGGTCCAGAAGACAGCAATGACCTTGGGTATTACTCAGAAACTGAACAATACCTATTGACCTCAGAGTTCCTGAAAAGTGGAAAGAATGAACCGGACCATCAGAAATAGCTTAGGGAAAGTGTGTCAGGAAACAGGATCAAAGTGGGCGCAGGCACTTCCCTTGGTGTTATTCAAAATTAGATGCACTCTCTAAGAGAACAGGATATTCCCCCTATAAAGTCCTATAGGCCTGCTCCCATACTGCGGGCACTCCCAAGAACTCCTTGAATGTGGGAAAGATTGAGTTAGGACAACAGTTACAAGCTCTAGGAAAAAAATCACTCAGGCTATTTCAACCTGAGTAAATGAAAGATGTCCTATAAGCTTATTCTCCCCAGTTCACCCTTTCTCACCAGGTGATTGTGTGTGGATAAAGGACTGAAATATAGCCCCTCTGAAGCCAAGGTGAAAAGAACTCCAGACCGTGATCCTGACCACTCCCACAGCTGTAAAGGTAGAGGGAATCCCAGCCTGGATCCACCATAGCCATGTGAAACTGGCAGCAGCTGAAACTTGGGAAGCTACACCAGACCCAGACAATGACTGCAGAATCACCTTAAGAAGGACAACAAGCCCTACTCCATCCCCATCTCAGAAGCTGGCTGGTCCACGCACAGCTGAAGTATAAGGAAATTCATCGTGGGACTTGTTTTTCTTAATATTTGGACTTGTACAGTAGGGACATTAATTTTGAAGAATGCTCTCAGTGTGTATGCCAGGTTACTAAGGTAGGACGTAAAGTTACTGCTATTCTTTTGTTCTGCAGCTATTATGAATGTACAGGGACACAGAAGGAAACCTGTTTATATAATGGTACTCAGCATAAGGTGTGTAGTCCAGGGTATGGACAGCCCGATGTCTGCTATGATCCATCAGAGCCCCCTACACATACGACTTCTAAAATTAGACTCCTAACAGGGCAGTGGGACAGCCCTACCAAGATAACAGCTAAAACAGAGAATGGAAGCCCAAAACAGGTTACACTAAGGTTTGATGCCTGTGCAGCCATTAATGCCTATCATTCCAGTGGGGGAGGCTGTGGTTCCCTCGGATGGGAACAAAGTTATGTGAAAGAGCATAAGTATATCTGCCAGAAAACCTACTGGTGCAGTAAATGCATTTTTGGTTCATGTATCATCTGGGCCACTTGGAAAAATAATGCAAATAATCCCATTTGTCTTGTAAAAGCAAGAGACACCATTCCAGGGAGTAATGTCCCTTGTGTCTCAGGACATTGTAACCCAGTAGAATTAATAATCACAAACCCCCAAGTCTCTAAATGGGAAAAAGGGGAGAGTGTAATGCTAGGAATTGATGGGAAAGGTCTTGACCCCAGAGTCAGTATCCAGATTCAGGGAAAAATCCAAAAACGCTCAGCCCGGCCAGTGTACCAGCACTTTTATGATATATTAAATAAACCAGGGCCAGAACTTCCAAAAAAGACAAAGAACTTCTTCCTCCAACTTGCTGAAAATGTAGCCCATTCCCTTAATGTCACTTCTTCCTATGTATGTGGGGAAATTACCATAGGTAATAGGTGGCCACGGGAAGCCTGTGAATTATTACCCCTTGACCCTGTCCCTGACCTGACCTCAGTTCAAAGGATTTCAAACCAACAGTTTCTGGGTTTTAAAGATTTCAATTATTGGACAATATTGTTTGGCCAGAGAAGGAACGGACTTCACTGTTCCAGTTGGAAAGCTTAGCTGCTTAGGGCAGCGACTATATAATGGAGCAGTGGGCACTGTAACCTGGTGGAGCTCTAACAATACAGAAAAGAACCCCCTCCTAAAATTTCCAAAATTACGGGATGCTTGGAATCATCTTGGGTCCCAGAGAGACTGGAGAGCCCCGCCTGGGTTGTACTGGATATGCAGACATAGAGCAGTACAGCTGCCTGAAAGATGGACAAGTAGCTGTGTCATAGGCATCCTTACGCCTTCCTTTTTCCTATTGTCTGTCAAGACAGGTGCGCTGTTAAAACATCCAGTCTACTCCACTTGGGAAAAAAGAAGTCTAAAGATAGGTAAATGAGAAAATAATAAGTGGCCACTGGAAAGAACTATTGAGTATTATGGGCTGGCCACAGGAAAAGAGAATGGCTCATGGGGACACCGGACTCGTATCTATATGCTAAATCAGATCATCCAGTTGCAGGCTGCCTTGGAAATACTCGTTAATAAAACGGGCAAAGCTCTGTCCATTTTGGCCAGACAAAAACTCAAACGAGAATGCCATTTATCAGAACCAGTTGGCTTTAAATTATTCTTTAGCAGCTGAAGGAAGAGTCTGTAAAAAATTCAAACTAACCAACTACTGCCTACACATAGATAACCAAGGTCATGCAGTTAAGAATATAACCAAACTAGCACACGTGCCTGTGCAGGTATGGCATAAATTCAACCCTGAGTTCTTGTTTAAAGGTCGGTCTTATTGTGTTCTTGATTTTCATTTTCTTGATGACAGATGGCTTTGTCTAGCTTCTCCTGTACTTACTGGCCAGTGATATAGTTTCTCTTATAAAGGGTTTGTTTAAGAATTTTGCACATTTAAAAAAATCAGGCTTATTTTAATGCTAATTTATAGGAGTTCTTTTTATATTCTGAATATATCTATGCAATTTATAGGAGCTATGAATATTTTCCCAGTCTATCTTGTCTATTTAGTTTCTAAATAACATCCTTTGATGAATGGAAACTTTTAATTTTAATGAAATCCATTTTATCCATTTTTTTAAATGGTTAGTACTTTTTGTGGTCTCTCCAAAAACTCTGTCTACTCCAAAGTTGTTAAGATGTTCTCTTATGTTTTCTAAAAGCTTTCAGGTTCTGGGTTTTACATCTAGGTCTCAGTTAGTCTATTTTTGTGTTGTTCTAAAGAAATACCTGAAGCTGGGTAATTTACAAAGAAAAGTTGTTTATTTTGGTTCATGTTTCTGTGGGATGTATGGGAAGCATGGTACCAGCATCTACTTCTAGTGAAGGTCTTGGAAGCTTACAGTCATGGTGGACAGTGAATGCAGAGCTGGTATGTCACAGGGTGAGAGAAGAAGTGAGAGAGAGGAGGGAAGTGCCAGCCTCTTCAAATAACCAGATCTCGTGAAGTCAGAGCAAGATGGTACCAAGCCATTCATAAGGGATCTGCCCCCATGACCCCAGCACCTCCTACCAGGCCCCACCTCCAACATTGGGAATCACATTTCAACATGAGATTTGGAAGGACAAATCCATCTCAAATTAATTTTTGTGTATGTAGTGAGAAAGGGGTTCATTATTTTTTTTTCATGTGAATATCCAGTTTTTCTGAGCATTTTTTTTTTTGGAAAAAAGACTTTCCTGTTCTCCATTAGATTGCTTTGGTCAAAAATCAGTCAGCAAAGCTCACTCTCCCAAGTTGAAAAACTTGTGGATAAGAAGTTATTCAAATTAAGTGGTGGCAGATATGTCAAAGGAATATGGCAGGGATTTGATCACTTTATGAATCTTGTGATAGATGAATGTGTGGAGATGGTGACTAGTGGGCAACAGAACAAAACTGGAAAGGTAGTAATATGAGGAAATAGTATCCTCATGTTAGAAGTCTTGGGATGAGTATAAACAATGCCTGTTCAGCAGGGAAATCCATGCCCCCTCTCCAAGGGGCCCCTTTTATTTTGATGTAAAAATTGGGTCATGTACGTTTTTATATTAACTTTTCAAAAATAAACTTTTGTAATAGTAAAACAAATCAATTAGTCATATATATTTCCTGCCTCTTTCTTCTGTTCCAGTGATGTATATGTCTGTCTTTGTGTCAATACCATGGTGTTTTGATTACTGTAGTCTTAAGCACTAAGCCCTGAAATCAGGCAGTGCAATTCTACCAACTCTGTTTTCTATTTTTCAAAACTGTTTTAGCTATTCTGAATCCTTTGTATTTTCATATAAATTTTAGAATCAGCATATGTATTTCTTCACAAAAAACTCTAATAGTATTTTAAAAGGGATTTCATTGAGTATATAGATTAAACTGGAGAAAATCAATATTCAATACCTGACATTCCAATCTATGAACATAATACATATCTGCATTTATTTAGGTTTTTATAATTTTAGTAACATTTTATACTTTTCTTTATAGAAATCTTACACATCTTTTTTGTAAGATATTTTCTAAAATATTTTGTGATTTTGATGGCTTTATAGTTAGTATCACTTTAAATTTAATTTTATAATTGGTCTTTGCCAGTGTATACAAATAGATTTAATTTTTAATATTGCTTTTGTACCTTGTGATCTTGCTAAATTCTAGTAGAAATCTAATTCTACTAGATTTTAGAAA
This sequence comes from Cacajao melanocephalus, assembly GCA_963573385.1. Taxonomy (NCBI): domain Eukaryota; kingdom Metazoa; phylum Chordata; class Mammalia; order Primates; family Pitheciidae; genus Cacajao; species Cacajao melanocephalus. Next base: position 53,859 of record CAUYLG010059563.1, on the reverse strand, counting down.
AATTCCAAAGATTTTTTTTTACGTACTCACTGACATTATCTGTAACTAGTGACAAATTTATAACTTCTTTTCCAATTTAGTTGCCATTTGTTTCTTCTTCTTGCCTTAGTGAACTAGCAAGAACTTCTAGTTCACTGTTGAATACAAGTGGTGAGAGCAAACATCCTTTCCCTGTTTCCAATCTTACGGAGAAAGAATTTAATGTTTCACCATTAAGTGTGATGCTAACTGTAGCTTGTTTTGTAATGTTCTTTATCAAACTGATGAAGTTCCTGTCTATTTCTAGTTAGGTGAATGTTAGCATTCTAATGATCTATATCCTTATATATTTTATTCCATGTTCAAACATCTTCATGCACATTTTTAACAAACACTAAAATGAAACAAGCAAACAAAAACTGCTGCTAAAGCACTGAAGCTCCCCAAGTAATTCCAGAAGTCAGCTAAGGCTGAAAAATACTCTTACTGGTTCTGGTATTACCGAGTTCCTTTGGAAAGACATTTTGAGTTGGCCATTTCAGAGCTGTTGCCTATCTGCACATGGTACTGTGTATTTCAAAGTGGAATTCCTCTATATTTGTTGCAGAAAACAGGCCTTATTCCAATCCAGGCTTCTTTTCAAAGACCAACTTGTTAAAAATGAGTGAAAGGTAGGTACAGGCAGAGCAGCCTTCAGAATGTCTTGTGAATTTGCTAAGTTTGTTTGGAGCTGAAGTAGGAATGAGGCATCATCCCACTTGTCTTTACTGGACAGATTCTGATGCTTAGCATGGAATGCATGTGCATGTGAAGTGACGAGAAAGCTGGTGTCAATGCCAGTCTTCTTCCATGTGATAATCTTTGTTGTCTGCATCATCCTTTGAGCTTGACCATCTGCTGGAGGCAATTGTGAGGGCAATTCAGATAACCCATTAGCTCACTGACTGCCGAATATCAACTGAGAAAAATGGATTCTTTCACTAGAACACAGCATCAGACACTATTTTATCTAGAGATCTGTCAATTGCAAGCAAGTATGATTGTACCATAAAAGTCTATTTTGTTGCTGATTGCTCAGAGCCAAAGACAATTATTTTACTTTTCACACTTTTGGATTGCACTCTTGTGGGAAGGTATGGATTATACTGCTGTATCTCTCTTTGCTGTTTTTTTTAAATGTTTTTCCCTGTAAATCTCTCGAGCTTGGTTCTCTTGCCTCTCCCTTGTCTCCTTTCTAGTTGGAGGGAGGGAGGACACTGGATCCTGTCCTGAAATCCAGGCCACAGAAGGATATATCCCTGAACTTGGATGTTCTCTTCTGGATCCCTCCTCTCTAGTAAAGTACTGGCATCTGATTCCATGTGAATAAGACTGAGATTCTCCTTGACATTCCTGTCAGAAAGGTCAAGTCCTATCTATCCAGTCACGCTTTTCTTCCCACCCAGGCTCAACCACTCACATTAAACCTTTCACATAGCTTCACTCTGTCCTTAAGTCCAAAACACACATATCCTTCTGATAGTCCAGAAAGAAGCTTGTAATCGATATAAATTATATAGATGTAATTATAGACAAAATTCTATAATTTCTTGACTCTGAGATAGACTCCAGGGCCTCCTTTGGGGTTGCATTTTGTAGATGACATTGTCCTTTAGGGATAAGCATTTGCTTTCTCAGCACTGATTTCTTAATGTGAAGTAGAAGAAAGTGTAGTTTGTGTTTTTAATGTTCTGGCACAAATTCAGAACTCAGTACCTGCTTGATATTCCAGAAGACATCTCTGTGATGGTGAATTTAAAATCATGGAACAAAAATTTTCTAGTGAATTGTAAAATAATTCAGCAGTAATTCACATTTATTGAGCAAAAATATAGTAAAAACTGAGTAGCTTGTAAGCAGTAAATATGGGTACTTAGGTTCTTATTTGATGGGTCACTGCTGTCCTCTCAAAATGTTCCTGCAGTTTTAGGTTTGAAACCTTTTTGAAGGGAGTTTGTGTAGCCCGCTGGGGTTGTCCCACTAGTGTGAGGCTCTCACTTGTTCATTACTTTGGTTTTCAGTTTTTTCTGCTTATAACAAGACATATACTTTTTAGCTTTCAGGTAAACCGCATAATGTCTGAATCCAAATGGAATTAGACTGGCTTCTACATATAAACTCCTAGTTTCTCAGATTATTTTTAGAAAAATTGTTGACAACTTGCTTATTGAACTTGGATTATTAACAGTTTATCGGATCTGGATTCTTAATAGTATGAATCACTTCTTTCCAAGACACTTTTCTAAGCTGTCCCCTGCCTAGGTTGCTGTTGTTCTCTACACCATTTCTAGCAATATCAGCTATGGCATTGATTAGTGCAATAGACCACGTAAAGTGTTCATTGTTGACTGACTCTCAAGAACTGCAGTATTCCTAGCTCAGGCATGACCATTTCTGAGAACGACTGCAATGTTCTCCTACCCTGAAGCCTATTCCTTGTCTAGACACTCTGAGTAAGATAATCTTATAGTCAAGATCACATGAATATTCACATCCAGTCAGGAACATTATAATATTGCTGAGTCTTCACCCTAATGGTGGGTACATTTAAAGTAGCAGTTCCTAAGAAAATGTACACATTGTACACTTATTTATAGATAAAACTTTAGATATCACACATCCAGAGCCAGATTTGGCTCATATCCTTGTATTCTGATGCATGCATTTTGTGCATTCTGCTGACTGTGGGCCACAGCTTTCTGCCAGTGTAATATGGACAAAATTAGTATGAGAATTCTTTGTTATTGTGGTGTGTTAGTTATTGTGTGGTCTCACATGCTGTCAATATTACTTGGGATGAGTTCAGTCAGGAATATTTTATTGGTAATTTCACATCGGATTTTGCCCTATGTCATCTAAGAAATGGAAAATAATGAAATGCTGAAAGAGATATACAGGTCTTTAACATAGGCAACACAGCTCTTGGTTCCATTTTAGAAGGTACATGCTCTAAGCAATGTCTGTTATTATTGCTGTAATAGTCAATGGTGCTACTGTTAGTGAAATAATAATGATGGAAGTTCTTACTTGTTAAAATACATGAGTGTGTTCTATAAACTGCTCAGGGACCGCCGTTCCTTTTGCACAGAGGAAAGTCATCAAGGAAATCCTGCAGCATTTACTGATCAACATCAAACTCATCAGTGTGTCCCAAAGTGCTCATTTTAAACCAAGGGATCTATCTGAGTACAGGATGAAGATCAGGAGTACTGAAAATGAGTTTATCTGGCCTTTCTGGCCCAGTTTTCTTTTCAATATATTCCCACCTTTGGGTCTGAAAAATAGATGGGAGATAAGCCTATGCATCTATGTAGCCCTTCATTGGAGAGAAAACAATTCTAACCTTACCTCGTTCCAAAGTATTGAATATCCATATATATAACACAGGAATTCAAAAGGAACAAAAATTCCAAAAATTGGTTGAAATGGTCCTTGGCATGCAAAATTTTTTTTAGTTTCTAATCTCATGGTATTTCTTTCATCCTATCCTGTAGTTAGTCATACATACCCAACATTTGAGATCTCAATAGATAAATGAAAATTTTAGGGTGATTTTTCTTAATTATTTTCTGTATTTCAAATAATTAGTAACAATGATTCCTCTTATTTTTTCCTTAGGGGTTACACTGCAGTCCTAGCTAATGAGATGGTATCTTTATTTCCCTTCTTAGGGGATTTCTGGCCATTTCTGCAAATAGAATCTTAACTATTGGCCTTTCATCATTCATTAATTCCTTTACACTCTTACTGAGCTCCTCCTCCTCATTCTCATGCACTGTTCTAGGTGCTGGAGGCAACAGGATGAGCAAAGCAAGGCCCTCCCCTTGAAGAACTCACAGTGTCGTAGGGGAGTTAGCCTTGTGCACAACCTTGTTTTCTACCACTTAGGAGCTTACAACTGAGAGGTCACCAGAACACGTTATTATTTTTTTAAATAAGTGATGGAAAGTCATATTCTTTTATAGTAATAGAGTTGAGGAAAGACTGATCCATTTTAGGTCTACGCTTGATTTTGAAGAGTCAGAAGAAGATAATTGGGAGAATTATTGTGGGAGAAGTAATTGGGAGAAATAGTTCTGTATTTTGTAAATGATGGAATCACCTTTGCTTAGCCTTTGGTATTTCATGTTTTACTTATACATTTTATATATGGACATAAATGCAAAAGTGGAGAGAATAACAGTAGTATGGGCTATAAATGCAAACTTTTCATTTGTGAGAATTTGAAACATGATGTAAACATTTGAATTGATTTAAATTCGAACCACTTTCATATATAATTCCTTATTTAAAATAAATATATATATGTGTACATTCTTAGATTTATATGGACAGAACAGAAGTTAAGGAAAGGAAAGAGAAGCTCAAAGATTATATGATACATATTCCTTTTCAAGAAGAATAAAATAGAAAAAATACTTGGCAACAGTAGCTAAGCAACACGTTAAAGAGTGCATTGATTTTGTGAAAAAAAGACCTGTTCATTGTTGTATGAAAGACTTAAAAATTTTAGAATACTATTATTTAAGATTAATGTCTTATATATTGATGACAAATCACTGTTTTATTCATTTGGTACTTATTTTAACTAAAAGTCTGAGTTTATCCTTAAGGTTAATGAAAGGGAAAAAGATCATTTTAAAAGATATTCAGAAATCAGAAATACCCCTGTTTCTCTAGAGCAGAACATACTAAAAGTGTAAATTTTCTTATTTTTTAGCTTAGATTGACTAAGTTCCTTTGTCTTTACACAATGAACATTTAGATGTCATCATTTTTCGTTTTCACACATTGTTTAAAATTAGTTCAATATGAGCCTATCAATTAAGAAAGTATATAGTATAAAAATTATCCTGGTTGTATTTGATTTTTTTTCCCAGAAATCCTTTAAGCTGGTTTATTTTTAAGATTAGAAGTTCCGATACAGTGATTACTCTCCTAAGACAAATTTGGTCTATCTTGTTAAGCAGGCTAATTTCTTCCACACATTAATCATTGTAGAAACTACTAAAAGCTTTATTAATCCTGTGTTAAATTAGTTAAGAAATCTTAAAAGCTTATGTACCCTACGTATTCACTATTTCATGTGATACTTCAAAAAATGTGAAGCTGGTTCAATATGTAATATTTTCTCCGTTTTATGTGAAAAAAAAATGAGCAGTTCAGTGAGTTGCCTGAGACTACCCACTGAGAATGTCAATAATAGAACTGGAAGAGTTGGTCACCCAACCCGTAGAGTAGAACCCTCTGTGCTTCTGAATATAGTAGCCCCCACTTATCTGCAAGGATATATTCTAAGACCCCCCAGTGAACGCCTGAAACCATGGATAATACTGAACTTTATACACGCTACGATTTTTCCTATACAAATATACCTATGATAGTTTAATTAATAAATTAGGAACAGTACTCTTGTGATATGGGGCCATTATTAAGTATAATAAAGGTTACTTAAACATAAGTGGTGTGATACCATGACAGTGGACCTGATCATCTAAATGGCAGTTACGTAACTCATGGGCAGGTAGCCTAAACCAAAAAAATATATATTGGCTTATGTAATGAGGAAGATCAAGAAAAATTCTGGCTTTAGAAATGGCTGGATTCTGCAGTTTGAATATTATTATGACCTTTTTCTCTGATTTTTGGCTTTGCTCCCTTCCTCCATGTTGGCACAATTTTAAGGTAAATTATTGGTTGTGTGTGGTGGCTCACACCTGTAATCCCAGCACTTTGAGAGGCTGAGGCAGGTGGATCACAAGGTCAGGAGTTCAAGACTAGCCTGACCAATACGGTGAAACCTAGTCTCTACTAAAAATACAAAAATTAGCTGGGCATAGTGGCACACACCTGTAGCCCCAGCTACTTGGGAGGCTGAGGCAGGAGAATTGCTTGAAGCCAGGAGGCGGAGGTTGCAATGAGCCAAGATCATGCCACTGCACTCCAGCCTGGGTGACAGAGCAAGACTCTGTCTCAGGGAAAAAAAAAGCAAAGTAAATTATTCCTGTGTCATGGCAAAAATGACTATAAACAATTCTAGACTTCATTGTACTTTCAGGTAGTGAGCCTTAAGAGAAGAGTATCCTTCAAGAGTTTAAACAAAAACCTTAGTAGGATTCTGACTGGCCTGGCTTGGGTCATGTGCCCATCCATAAGTCCCAAATCTGTGGTGAGGTGGCATCTACATAACATCATCTCTATCATGGTAGATGCAGGGTTATGCCACGGACATCTCTACCTGTAGGGAGAACCTGTTGGGATAACAAAAATAAATTCGTGTTATGCCATCTATACAAATTTTTGCAAATATTTGAAGTGTTGGGGAATATATAGCATTCCATTCAAAGTGATTGACATAATTTTAGAAAAGTAAAATTCTGTAAAATTATGGAACATTTTAATACTGAGAGTGCATACTGATTACTTAATAAGACTAATCTAACTTGCCGACCTGTTCTATCTGTCTTATTGATCTGTAGTGTTTTTTGTTTATTTGTTTCATTTTGTTTTTGTATTTTGACAGAATTTTGCTCTTTTTGCCCAGGCTGGAGTGCAATGGCAGGATCTTGGCTCACTGCAAACTCCGCCTCCCAGGTTCAAGTGATTTTCCTGCCTCAGCTTCCCAAGTAGCTGGGATTACAGGCGCGCACCACCATGCCTAGCTAATTTTGTATTTTTAGTAGAGATGGGATTTCACCTTGTTGGCCAAGCTGGTCTCAAATTTCTAACTTCAGGTAATCTGCCCACCTCGGCCTCCTACAGGCATGAGCCACTGTGCCCAGCCTGTTTGTTTGTTTTTTTAACTGAACAATTTTTAGCTTCTCTTTTCTTAAAAATAAAATCAATTCTGACAATACTGAAACTACATTCCTGCATGGATACTATCACCGTCTCTTTTATGTGGAGCAGCAGCAGCTATTCCCTTAGATGCTTCATTTGCTCTCGTTAGCCAAAAGCACCATCACTCCCTCTTGTCTGTAATGCTGAGGCTAATTTCACTTACCCATGCACTTGTTTCTCCTAGAATCGAAAATTGCTTCTGTATACTCAAATCTCTACTGGATGTGGGAAAAAAAGCTTGATTCAGGCACAGTGGAAAAGAGCACCTTTCTTGGACGAAGTAAAGATTATTCCTCCATGTGTAATATGCAAATAAAAGATGACTGTACTGAAAGAACCACAATTTAAGAGGCCACTATGAACTAAACCATAATAATATGTCTAGGATATGGAGAAAATGAGGGATGAAGAACTTAGACTGAAAAAAGGAAATTTCAGCAAGGAATTGTTTTTAACTATGAATAAAATATCTGATGCTAATGTAAATTAGGTTACATATTAAGTGAAAAAAATCCCCAGATATCAAAAGCTTTCACACATAGCAAGTTTATAAAAGAGTATCATAGAATACAGCAGAAATTGTGTGTCTTACACTGAGATAAGCATTTGTAAATTTGATTCTTACTGGAAATACTGTTAACCAGTATATTGAAGTTTCATCTGAACACTTACAGACAAGTCATATGAAAACAATTAAATTGGTTGCAGCATTTCTACTGCAGATGATAAAAGCACAGATATAAGTAGTGTCACCTAGTTAGCAATATGTAATCAGGACAGAATTTTTTTTTTTTTTTTGAGGAGTCTCACTCCATCACCAGGTGCCAGGCTGGAGTGCAGTGGCGCAACCTCGGCTCACTGCAATCTCTGCCTCCCAGGTTCAATCAATTTTCCTGCCTCAGCCTCCTGAGTAGCTGGGACTACAGGTGTGTGCCACCATGCCCAGCTAATTTTTTTGTATTTTTAGTAGAGATGGGGTTGCACCATGTTGGCCTGGATGGTCTCGATCTCTTGACCTCGTGATCCACCCGCCTCAGCCTCCCAAAGTGCTGGGATTACAGGCGTGAGCCACAGTGACAGAATTTTTATGTGTTTGAAAGTGAGAGGCCCTAACTGGAACTCAGCAAATGACTTATCTTTGTTGCTAGAAACATTTTGCAAAATGCAACATAAATTGGTCAAAACCAAGCACTGTGACTCAACTCCTGCAACATACAGTGTTAATGTGAAAGCCTAAATTCAAGAAGGCTACATTTTCCAAGAGATATAGAATTCAGGTCTCCTAATTATGTCATATTCCAGGAGGTGCCTTGTGCCAAAGAATTTAAAAGGTAATATACTATGAATGTGTAGTAATTGACAGTGTGAACAGAATAAAATCCCATGCTGAAATCCAGATACTCCAGGGGTTCTTTTTATGAATTACATGTATGGTTGCCTGTTGTAGTACATGACCTTCTGTGGTTGAATGCAGTGAGATATTTCTGGACACTTTTATATCATTCAAGAGAAAATCTCCAAGCAATCCCTAATGATGAAAAGTGAATCAAAGTCTTTTATTTTTTTGGCTGAAATGAGAACCTATAGACTTTGAATATTTCCCTGCAAAGGCATTCGCAAACAGATAATGCCTTTTGATATGGTTTGTCTGTGTCCCCACCCAAATCTCATCTTGAATTATAATCCCCATAATCCCCAGGTGTCATGGGAGGGACCAAGTAAGAGGCAATTGGATCCTGAGGGTGGTTTCCTCCATGCTCTTCTCATGATATTGAGTGAGTTCTCAGGAGATCTGATGGTTTTACAAGTGTCTGGTATTTTGCTGACACTCATTCTCTCTCCTACTGGCCTGTGAAGAGGTACCTTTTACCATGATCGTAAGTTTCTTGAGGCTTCCTCAGCCATCTGGAATTGTGAGTCAATTAAACCTCTTTTCTTTATAAATTACCTAATCTTAGGTATGTCTTTATTAGCAGCCTGAGAACGGACTAATACACCTTTAGAGAAACTAATTTGGCAAGAAATAACTTGGCCCACTAGCCTATACTACAGTCATTTTTCTGAAATGAGAATCAGAGCCTGAACTACATTACCAAAAATGTAGTGATGAAAACAAAATTCCAAAAGGTTTCTCTGATTTTCAGCCTTATGACAATACACTAACATTGTTTAAGTTTACCTTTCTAGTTTATTATTGATACTATGAACAAAAGGATACAACTTGAAGTTTTTAAACTGAAAAGCAGTGAATAACTAAAAACTAAATACATTGATGTTGGAATGCCAGAGTTGAATATGTATCCCTAGAGAATAATGATTGTACAAAGAGCGTCTATACATGTTAAATAGCATCAATGTTGGTCTACTCTGTTTTTGCGCATGAAACTAAGTCAACCAAATTGTTGTTCCAAGCTGAAGAATTTGTGGTTTAGGTTTCATGACCCGACAATGATGTCTAATGATAGATTACAATGAAAAGAGTAAGAAATTGTGAAAGAAAACTTCAGCAATGAAATACTTCTATTTTTTCAATATTGTTTTCACATTAAAATTTCAAATATCTCGTCATATGTGTTTTTGCTATGTTACATGCTATATCATTCTTCAGGAAACATACAGTATTTCTTAAAATTTCAGTAGCTTTTGGCGTGCAAGTGGTTTTGAGTTGCGTTAATTATATGGTGTTGAATTCTGATATTTTAGTGCATCTGTCACCTGAGTTATGTATGTTGTACCCAATGTGTAGTACTTCTATCCCACACTCCCTTCCCACCCTCCCCCTTCTGAGTCTCCAAAGTCCATTATATCACTCTGTATGTCTTTGCATATTGATAGCTTAGCTGCCACTCATAAATGAGAACATACAGATCATAAAGCAATTTTGGTTGTTTACTGGCACTTGACTAGACTACATCTAACCTGCTCCACTCATTTATGTGACTGGCTGGCTCCTGTAGGCATTTGAATGAATGACCTCTGCCTTGACCTAAGCCTCTATATGATGCTCTGTCATCCTTTGATGAAAGACTATATTAAAGAGAATAATCTATATGATTTTTATAAATAGAGAGTCCAAAGGGCAAGAATTTGTCAGAGTGTCTCCCACACTGTCTAGAGGAAAAATGTACCCAGATCAAGGGCCTGAAGGATATTGCTACTGTGGAGAGAGATGCATTGTCTTTTCCTAGAATGGTAACAGTGACCATAAATATCATTCAACTAGCTGTCCTTGATCAGATGAGACAGTCACCAAGCAACAGGAACATTACTGATCTGGCCTTAGGAGAGACCATAATTACCAGGCACCAGAGTATCTTGTCTCTCTTCAGAAGTGAATTTTTTGCTTATACATTGTTACATTTGCTTTCTGGCTTATGTAGTAGCAGCTTCTTGTCAGTTTGGATAACTAAATCAGTCACTAGAGTCTTATCACTCTTAGGCATCCTGACAAAGTATCTTGACCTCTAAACAATAAGTTAGATCTTGCTACTTGTCTATATTTATATTTATAACTCAGTATTCTAAAAACAGTTAGATCATACCCATTACTGTACAACTGAAATGATGTATGAGTATTTGGGAATAATAGTGAGAGGCTTCCTTACTACAATAATTTAGAAATAAAATTCCTATTACTTTTACTTTGAAAGTAAAAAAAAAATAATTTATGTAAATAAGTTAAACATTGGTGAATACATTTGGAGAAATTTGGGACTCTTCAAAGTGCTTATCAAAGTTGCTAGTAGGTAATTCAAGGAAAAGATAGTTTCTACTGATGCATTTTTTCTCTTTTATATTAATCTAATCCAGTGGCATTCCATCTTGAAAAAATTACCCAGTAGGCTAGCTGAATATTTGACAGACATCTGCATAAGAGTAGATTAGGCCAAGCCTAGAGCGCCCATGCTTTCAACCTCGGCCTGTGGCTGCCAGCAGTTTGCTAGGTAAGGCAAAGACAAAGTGGTTAATGACCCTGATAGGCTTTTCCACAATCAATTAATTAATGTGGGTTTACATTCTTCTCAGAGGCGAATAGGCATTCTCTGACATGCACCCATTAATATAAGTTATGAGACAAAGTATTTTCATTATATATCATGCCACATAAGGCTTTATAACTTGTACCAAGTCTGTCAATATTGAAGTCAATAAAAGTTGAGTGACTGTGAAATAAGATTCTGAACAATTAATCTTAGAGCTAAAATAGTATGAAGAGTGAATAGAAATTATAGATGTATGTACATTTATTATATTAGTTCAATAATTAAAATTTCCTTTAAAAAAGTCTATCGTGATTATATTGAAAACAATGTATGTCTGCCTTTTAGAAATAATTTTAAATATACTCTATTGGCTTTTTCTACCTGATTGAATCCTCAGACATGTTTTAACCAAATTAATTAACAGTGTTTGTTCTAAGAGCTACTGTTGGGAAATGGTAGTATATAATAGAGCTATATTTCTGCAAGAAAAAACAAACATTAAACTGAGATGTCAATGAAAGAAAAAAATCAGACAGTCCTTTTTAAAAAATCCTTACAGTAGTGATAGTCTTAAGGAAACCACAAAGCATTTGTTGGAAAGAATCTTGAAGGTCATATAGTTTAACTTTCTACCCAATGAATACATCTCTCTTACATCATCCCAAATAGTCATACGGCTTCTCCTTGAACATTGCTGATGACATTGGATTTATTACCTTTCTACTTGGCTCATAAATTTTACCTTCTATCTGGCTTTAGAGTTCTTTATTTATGAAATTTATGCCATACAGCTTCTACTAGACTGTAGTCTCCCTGAGGGAAGAATGTATATTTAAATCCCTAAAGCCCTGTTTATAACCAGTGATGTCTCTATGATAATATTACTGAAATAATCAATAAGTTCTAGTTTGGGAACATTCTTCCTAGTAGAAGATTTCTTTTTAAATTGAGCCCTTTATTTCCTGTCAACTGATCTAATTCCATTCTTAAGAGTCTCTCAGCCTAAGGGTGGGGCCTCCTCCTTTAAGGCGACGTTTACAGGTCTTTGGCTCCTTGTTATTGCTTTCATTATCCCTTTCACAATGTGAGAAAGAGCTGATCTGTTTCTGTTGTTTCAAAATAACTGGTATTCATTAAATGGCAAGGTATTAGATTGTTACTGGACATAAATCATCACTTTACTCATCAAGACACACTGATTCTTTAATTTAGTTGCAATTCAAGTCAGTCTCTATTCCTAAAATTGTTTAAGGATATCCTACTCCAAGAGAGAAGCATCTTTCTGGGTCATTCCAAGAGTCGTCACCTGACTGTGATGAACACTGAGACAGCAGAGGTCACAGGAAATAATTCCACTTTCGGGTAGTTTTATGGTCACGGCATCAGACTCATTGTGAGGTAGGAAGTCAAACTGGGCAATTTCTTTTTCTCAGAAAAGCTTACTCGAATATCTATGAAAGGGATCCTTAAAATTTAAAGCATAGACTGTTTTACAACCATGAAAGACCATATATAACCACTTTTGACTTCCTCATTTTGTAGACAAGAGAGTCAAAACTCAGAGTGTTTGTCCTAAGCCAGGCGTGGTGGCATGTGCCTGTAGTTGCTGCAACTCAGGAGGCTGAGGTGGGAGAATGGCTTCAGCCCAGGAGTTCAGATCCAGACTGGGCAATATAGTGAGACTCTGTCTGTTAAAAATAAATTTTAAAAAATGGTGTATTGTCATAGATCATGGGAGTACTGGAAGTATCAGAAGTGGAGACCAAGACCCTTATTTCTCTTTATCTCTGAGAGCTCTTTTCTCACACCACCCTCTTCAGATGTCAAATTGGATTGTCTTTTCTATATCATGTCCTGTCATGTAAAATTTAAATATAAAATCTGCCAGAGAAAAATAAGTGCTTTTAAAGTTATTTTGTGATTTATCATGTAAAAAACTTAAGGATATGTATTCAATAAATCTGAAATAACATGTCATTCTATTTCAGCCCTCTCTCGTGAAATGAGAAAACCTAGTTGTCTTCAAATTACCCTGCATTAGTTTTTTCCCACACTGCTATAAAGAACTACCTGGGTAATTTATGAAGGAAATAGTTGAATTGACTCACAGTTCCACAGGCTGTACGGGAAGCATGTCTGGGAAGGCCTGAGGAAACTTAAAATCATGTCAGAAGGACGAAGGGGAGACAAGCACGTCTTCACATGCAATGAGACAGAAAGCAAACGTGGAAGTGCTACACACTTTAAACAGCTAGATCTTGTGAGAACTTACTCACTACCAGGAAGAATAAGGGGGAAATCTGCCCCCATGATCCAGTCACCTCCCACCAGCTCCCTCCTCTAATACTGAGGATCACAATTCAACATGATATTTGAATGAGGACACACAACCAAAGCATATCATACCCTCAAGTCTTCTTTTTCTCAGAAAATTTAAATGCTTTTAAATTGAACCAGCCATTTTGGAAATACAGAAGGATAAATAAATAAAATTGAATTATAGCTGATGAGATAATTCAATATTTGGCCGGATTAAAGGTAAATGTTTGTCAGTTCCAACATTGAATACTTGGCATTACTTCTTGTGGGAATTTTTTTCATTATATTGAGGTATAATAACTTTTAATATGTATTATATACTAAATACATAATATATTAATTACATATGTTACATATTATATTAAATCATATTATATAATGTATCATTATGGTATAACAATATATATTATCATACAATGCATATTATATATTTCTTATATATTAATATTTTAATATATCAGAGAGAACAATACATAATCCTTGAATTTAAGAAAAAGGGAAACAGGCCTGAAGTTAATTTTTTAAAAAGTGCTTAGATATACTAGAACCATGAAGAATGAAATGAATAAACTCTTAGGATTACTTCCTTTCCCATAGATTTGGACTCACAGACTAGTACTTTTATATTTTGAAATGTTTTGACAAATTAAGATTAGTTTATTTATTAATATTTAATTAGGTTTCTTTCTTTTTTTCTCTCTCTCCCACTCATTTATTTATTACAGTATTTGTTCAAAAAGTACAAAATGTCCATGTGACAGGCCCCTTACCTGGTACTGGGTGATATAAAGATGACTATGAAGCATGATTTCCTTAATCTCAAGAAGGCAATCCCCCTTGGAACAGTCCATCATGTGACTGATTACCATGCATTAGCATCAGAGGGAGAGAGATGTCTAATGTGTGAGTGAGCCAAGGGTAAGTGATAATTTCTAATTTAGGGATTGTGGATAATTTTGCAGAGTAGGTAATAAATGAACTCAAGCTTACCTGGTATGAGAGGGAGGGAAAGGTGTTGCTGACATAGCACAAGTTAAGGCATGGAGGTTTAGGCACAACTAGTTTGTTTGCAGTGTTCTAAGTCAGGGGTCTCCAGCCCTCAGGTCATGGATGGGGACTGGTCTGGCCTGTTAGGAGCTGGGCTGCATAGCAGGAGGTGAGCAGCCGGTGAGCAAGCGAAGCTTCATCTGTATTTACAGCCACTCCCCATCTCTTGCATTACTTCCTGAGCTCCCCCTCCTGTCAGATAAGTGGCCACATTAGATTCTCATAGGAGCACAAACCCTATTGTGAACTGCACATGTGAGGGATCTGGTTGTACATTTCCTATGAGAATCTAATGCCAAATGATCTGTCACTATTCCCCATCATCCCTAGATAGGACCATCTAGTTATAAGAAAACAAGCTCAGGGCTCCCACTGATTCTGAATTAATGTGAGTTTTATAATTATTTCATTATATATTACAATGTAATAATAATAGAAATAAAGTACACAATAAATGTAATGTTCTTGAATCATCCCAAAGCCATCCTCCCACCCCATCCCGTGGAAAAACTGTCTTCCACAAAACTGGTCCCTGGTGCCAAAATGATTGGGGACTGCTGTTGTAAGTGGTTCAGCTTGAAGGGTACTTAAAGTCGGGAGATGGTAAAAGAAGGACGTGGGGGCAGTTTGCTAAAGGCCATGCAGGAATGCTAATGAGTTTAGATTTTATCTCCTAGAAAAATGATCAGATCTGTGTTTTAGAAAAAAACCTGTACCAACAAGCATACAAATGTATACTCTTGGCTTTCAAGCTTATAATTTAGTAAAGGAGATAAAAAATAAGTAGTATTCAGTATGGCAAAACCCCATCTCTACTAAATACAAAAATTAGCCAGGTGTGTGGTGCACATCTGTAGTCCCAGCTACTTGGGAGGCTGAGGCAGGAGAATCGCTTGAACCTGAGAGGTGGAGTTTGCAGTGAGCCAAGATTGCACCACTGACCTCCAGCCTGGGCAATAGAGCGAGACTCCATCTCAAGGGGAAAAAAAAGTAATATGAAATTGTTTAAGTTATAAAAGATTAAAAATAACACAAAATGCAGTATGTATTCAGAAACTAGAGACATCTTATCCAACTG
Source organism: Cacajao melanocephalus (assembly GCA_963573385.1). Classification (NCBI taxonomy): domain Eukaryota; kingdom Metazoa; phylum Chordata; class Mammalia; order Primates; family Pitheciidae; genus Cacajao; species Cacajao melanocephalus. Next base: position 38,574 of record CAUYLG010059563.1, on the reverse strand, counting down.
AGGATAATCAGAAAAAAATATTTATGAAAGAGTCTGTCCCATTGAACTGGGGCTTGAATTTATGAGAGGATTTTAGATATATAGAGAAAGATGAAGAAGGACCATCAAAGTAGGAGAAACAGCATGCCCAAAACCCTAAGCAGGTGGACAGGAACAACACATGTGAAGGGCATGGGCTTTGTAGCTCAGATAGTAGACCAAGGAGAAGACAAGCAAGTCTTTGATCTGAGTTAAGTACTTTGAGCTTTATTCAATAGGGACATTTGAGGAAAGCATGATCAGAGATGTGATTCCAGATGGTTTACCTGTGAACAGTGTCTGTGATGGCTCACTGGGAAGAGAGAAACCTGGGCCAGCAACAATGTTCCAGGCAAAAGAGAAAGTTCTGAGTGTAGATGTTGACAGTGAGTCTGACAAGAGGGAATGAATGAGGGTGACACCATTGAGGGAGGATCAACAGGGCCTGGCTCTACTCATAGAATGAGGGTGGCAGGGACATTAGGGTGTCAAAGATGATGAGAATGTTTCCGGCTCATGACTCAAATAATAGCAGTTCTAATAACAGGAACAGGGAAGGCATGAAGAAGAGCTCTTTGGAGAGAAAAGGGTTTCTTAAGATTTGGTTATGATGACTTTATGCTTCGGATAAAGTGTCTGAAAGACCCAGAAGACATTGGCAATGCTGGGCTGGGAGTTTTGGAAACAGAATGGATTTTGTGGTGGACTTTTAAAAGCTATTATTAACTTCTCTATGTGACATTTTTCAGACAGAACTACAATGATTGCAGCAAGCATTTATGGATGCACTAGTATCTGATCCTCATTAAATACAATTGTTAAAGTATGGGTCTTCATCTCTCAGAATGATAATCTCTCTAGGGTAAGAATTTCCTTGGATGATAGAGATCGATGAAATCTAATGCTATTTTTTTTCTTTCAACAAATATTGACCAAGTGCCTGCTATGATAGACCTGTTTGCTTTGTGCTGGGGGCCCAGAGATGAACAAAACCCAGCTTGTCTCACAATAGTTTGACCTGAGGGATGACACTAAAATGTACATACCTAACAATTCTGTAATATCCTACATGTTATGAGATTCATTAAAAATTGCTGTAAAAATATAGAAAAGGGGGTGGTTTTAAAAAATGTCCTTTATTATCAATGTAGGTCTGTGTACTTTTTAGTTTAAAAATGCTTATTAAGTACCTACCAAGTCCCAGACATAGTACATGTCACTTGGGATGCAGATATAAATAAGATACAGTCTTCTGAGAGCTCCTACTGGTGAATGTATTAGATGTTATTCATACTTATCTTACAGGTATGGCTGAAAACATTGATTCTTGAAGTGTTTCTTGGAAAAAAAAACAACCGGTTGTAACTAGTGAAGCATTTAGAGTGTGCTTTTTCCATGATATGGGCACTCACAGCATGCCTGGCACACTGCTTGGTGCTGCTAAATAGTTAATTCTCTAATTACTTCAGGTCTGTATGCCAATGTGGACTGGCTACCATGAGTACCAGGAAATGTTTCAACCAAATAAAGCACCCAGGACTTGGAAGTACTCTTGTTCATAATCTCTTCTTTGTCTAATTCTTGCATAATGTAGCAAAGTTTATATGAAAAGGCCATGTCTCATAAATCTTTGCAATTTAAGTATTATTATAGTGAGAAAGAAAAAGTTAAGAATAATTAAGAAATAATGTTAGCTATTTTCTATGAACATTTAAAAATGGAGAAACTGACTAAAAATATCTGTAGATTGAATTGCTCATCACTTTTAAGTTAACATAGTAGCCAAAATGGCAAGTTTCTGTTAGACTAAAGTATATCATGAAGCCTATGTACAGTCATGTAAAGGTGTATTTAGCTATATGTGAACATAAATTTGCCCGTAAACCCATTAACATAGTTGAAAAATGACAGTACCAAAAATTAACATGTAATAAAGTACTTACTATGTACCAGGTGCTATTCAGATAATAAATAATTCAGTCATCTTATTTAGCATATGAGTTAGAAACGATGATCATCCCCATTTCACAGGTAAGGAAAGGAACAGGGAGGCTTACTAGCGCAAGGTCACACTGCTAATAAGTGGCAGAGGCAGCATTTGGACCCAGATTCAGGCTCTGAAGACAATAATGATAACTGCCTTGTTATATTGCCACACAGGTAAGAGGGAAAGATTAGCTATGTTTCTTATCGAACTCAGAACATCTTTTAGCATGGTCTGTTTTTATTAAGTGGGATGCTTACACACAGAAATGTGTTAGAAAAAAAATCCTGAAAGTGTCTAATCCTGGTTTGGAAAAATATTAACTTTTAAATGCTTATTATCTAGTGTCTTGAAACCTTAAAGTAACTTTCAAGAGTGACTCAGTTTGTGCTTTACCAAAATATTACTAATAATGAAACAGCAAAACCTTGGACGTTTCCATTACCAATCAGAAGATGTAAGGCACACCCCGATAATTTTATTTACTTTGCAGGGCATAAGGTGGAATAACATGTTCTCCTAAATGCAAAGTTTAAACACTAAGTTGCATCATTGTGAAGAAAACCACTTAGTATTTTACAGTGAGGTGACTTTACAAGTAAAGATCTTTAAGAAGCTTTTTATGTGATTTAAAAAATCAGCTTAGATGCTTGGAATTTGGATTGTTGCATTCTTATTCTTTCACACATCAAGAGGTAAGATTCATAATTTGTAGTAAGTTCTTTAAAAATAATGAATATATTTACATCTAAAATGTAATTGACATGAACTTATTCTTTAGAAATTACTATTGCTAATTTCATTCTTAAGTAGTTTCTTATTTTTACGGATATATTTGAAATATTGGCTGTTTATCTTTGTATTTATTTTTATTTATCATAAAATTATCAATGTAAAATGCCTCACTTGATACTGAATAAGCCTTATGAACGTAAAGAAGCATCTATTTCCAACAATATAAAAGAGTTGCTGAACAGTCTTGTATTGGGCTCCTAGCTCTGCCACTTACTAGTTATATGGGATTAGACATTAAAGTCTCAATTTCTTCATTTCTAAGATGAGTAGGTAGCAATAAATGAGAAAATACATGTATCAGACTCATAGTAGATAATAAATGAATGCATTAACTAATTATTAATGTCAATTGGAATGTCCATTTTTCCATTTGAGTCATAGTTTTATGGAGGGATATTGGTCTGTGGACATTTCTCAAACATTAACACAATATTCATTGACATGTTTGATCTTTATACTATGGACTTTTTAGACATTACTGTGTAAGGAGTTAGTGGTTTTGGCTATTTTTACCATCCTTGTTTAATATTTCACCTATAAGCAAACACTAAAGGTAGTTGATTTGTTTCAACCAAACTACAATCAAATAATTTTAATGTTGAAAGAGATCAACCCTTTGTTGTAATGTATCATGTAGTTGGTTGAGATCGTATGGAGGTAAGAAGACAGTCATCATGTCTAACATTCAGTTCAACCACTGGTTTGAATTCTGAATCTTCTTGGATTTTAGTCCTCATTCTGCTGCTTGATAGTTGCTTAATTTTAAACAAGTACTTAACCTTTCTTAGCCTCAGTTTATTCATCTGTAAAAACAGGACACTAACGAAGATAACATTATAGGGTTGTGCAAATTAAATAAAATGCAAGTTGAGCATCTCTAATCCAAAAATCTGAAATCTGAACTTCTCCAAAATCTGAAATATTTTGAGCACTAACATGATCCCACAAGTAGAAAATCTTACTTATAAATACTTAATACAAACTTTGTTTCATGTACAAAATTATTAAAATACTGTATAAAATTACCTTTAGCCTCTGTGTATAAGGTATATATGAAAAATAAATGAATTTTGTGTTAAGACTTGGACCCTGTCTCCAAGATACCTGATTGTGTATATGCAAACATTCCAAAACCCGAAATGTGAAATACTTCTGGTCCCAAGCATTTTGGATAAGGGATATTTAACGAGCAATTCATGTAAAATGTTTGGCATGGGATTTGGGACATATTATTAGTGAGAAATCAATAAATGTTAGCTCTTATTTACACAGATGAAGAAAATACACAGAGATTCATTTTGCACCATATTGGTGCTAGCTGGTGGAACTGGCCAAACTTGACTTTCAGTTCAGAGGTTTATAGTCCCTGACCTCCAGCTCTTCTCTATTGGCTAAAAAATGAAGGAGATAGAACTACCATTAGTTTTCATGTTTCAAGAACTATATTCTATTTCTCATGATTCTCCTGCCCTAGGACAGTCCTAATTGAGTGTTGAAAGCAGTTAGACTGGTGAAGGCAGAATTAAGAAATAGGCAGTCTACCCTGATCTGCTGAGATGGTATTTAAAGCCATAAATACAGAGAAGATCATCAAGGGAGTGACTGCAGGTAGAGAAGGAAGATGGAACTATGAGTCCTAGGACACTTCCTCATTAAGACAACTGGAAGACGAAGGCAAACTAGCAAAGAAGACTGTCAAGAAATACTCAGTGAAGTGGCAGGAAAACTAGGAGAGTTAGATCCTAGAAGTCAATTTAAGATGAAAGAAATAACAGCATGTTTGTGTAAGGCTATGAATGATCCAGTAGAGAGGAGGAAAGTTGGTAAAGCAGGAGAAAGAGAAGGGAGTAATGTTGAGCCTTACTCCTCAGTAGGTGAGAGAAGATGGGTAGTAGGATGAAGGTCTGCCTTTATGAGGAACAAAAACAGTTCATCTCTTGTGAACAGAGTGAAGGCAGAATAGAAGGGCAGGTATCTGCAGGTAGCTGGATAGACATGCTGGGAGCTTGTAAAAGGTCTCTTCTTTTTGTTTCTGGTTCCTTATTGAAATAGGAAACAAGGTCATCAGCCAAGAAGGTTGGTGGGCATACAAATGTTGGAGGTTTGAGTAGAGGGGGGAATAATGAAATAGCCCAGGAGCCTGGGAAAATGTATGGCCTAAGAAATTATGCTATGATGGTGGGACAATTTTAGGATTTGCTTTAATTTAATAACCACAAATTAAAAGTGAGATAGTCACTACGGTATGTGATTTCCTCCAGGCACATTCAGCTGCACAGGTGTAGGCAAGAAATAGGTGAGGTGTTGGGTTTAACCAGAGTTGTGGTTAAGCCAAGTGAAGCAAGAAGAGAAGTTCAAGGAGAGTACATGGGTGTGGTTATACTTGACTGTAGGATTTAAACTGGGTAAGAAGGGAATTGAGGATAGAAATGGTTGCCTAATAAAGTTATTTTGACAAAATACGTAGTTATGTAAAATTTAGATAATACATATATTTCTCTACACACCACATATCTATTACTCAGCTGCCATAAATTTAACAATTGAGTCTACATTCGTTTGTATTATTACCTATATCACATCTATTAAAACTATAACAGAGTCCATTGCCTTCAATCTTCTGGTACTGACCATTTATGCTAATGACTTCTAAATGTGATATCTCCAGCTGAACTTCTCCCTGGAATCCCGGTCTCATATACACAACTGCCTCTGAGACAGCTCCACTTAGATATCTAAGTCATATCAAATCTACGTATCTGAAACTGAACTCTCAATATCTACCCTCAAATCTGTTCATCTCAAAATTTTCACAATTAATGGCCTTCCAGGCGCTCTGGCCAAAACACCTTGGCATCATCCTTGACTTTTCTTTCTGTCATACCTCACTGCCAATTAGTCAGCACATCTCTGGATCCTCCTTCAAAATCTATGCAGAATCTGACCACTTGTAACCACCTCTGCTGCTACCTCACTAATCTTAGCCACCATCATCTCTTATCTAGTTTGTTACAATAGTCTCCTAGCTGGGCTCTTCCTCTACCTTTGCCCTGCTTCAGTCTATTCTCAATACAGAAGCTAACCTAAGTCAGTCCGTGTCACTTTCTGCTCAGAGCCCTCCAGTGACTTCCCATCTCACTTCAGAGTAAAAGCCAAAGTCCTCCCAGTGACCTGCCAGGTGCTACATGCTTTAGCCCTCTGTTACCTTCTAGTATTGTCCCCAGCTACTCGTCCACCCACCCGTATTCAAACTCCTGAGGGCCAGATAAATTCCAAATGTTAGTTTTTTAAAAAAATTTTATTTTAGAAATGTTCTATGGTAAATATACTGTATATAATACATAATCTCCAGAAAAATCTGGGCAAGCACCCCATATTTAATCACATGAATATTTATGTGGTAAAATATATGACTATTATCCCGCATAATTTAATTCCACATTAAATGGGATAAAGACTACAAATAGCCTTAGGTCTGTTATTGCTGCCAAATTACTTACTGCAAACTAGAAAACAAATAAACAAAGAAACCCAAAAGCAACTATTTTTTCCACAGAGATTTTTAGATTTTGAAACTGCAGAATAAGGCATTGTGAAGCTGTGTCTTCTCCCAGTCTCCATTCTCTGGGCCCTAGTCCGAGTGTCTCCTCATAATTCCTCAATCACAATAGGCTCCCTGCTTCCTTGCAGAGTCTAGTACTTTGCTTCGCTCTGTCTGGAATGCTGTCCTGCATATCTCCACGTGGTTTGCTCCTCACTCCCTCAGGTCCTGAATCAAATGCTATCTTTTTAGTGAGGCCTTCCCTGGACACCCTATTTGAACTGCAAACCTCTCCTCACCTAAATGCACACACACCCTCATCCCTTCCCTGCTTTAGATTCCTCTCAGCACCTGTCACTGTTTTAATGTAGCCATTTTTTAAAAACTTATTCTTATTTATTGTCTGTCTCTATATCCTCTACTAGATTATATATTCCATGAGGGCTAGAATTGTTTTGTTCTACTGCTGAATTCCATTGCTAATAGCATCTGGCAAATAATAGGCACTCAAACAAACAAATATTTCTTGAATATATTATTGAACCTAATTGCCAGCTTTTCTGTGTCATCAGAAAAGCCTGCTCACAGTAAGAGAGAAAAGTGACTCCTTTGTATCTTAATTGGAAATCAGGAAGATATTAACTAATATACCAATTTACATGATTTCTTAACTGGTTAACAGTAGCTTCATGTAATGTGCTGTTTTTCAAATGTTTCTTTAAAGACCTATTAGGCCAAAGGAGAAATAAAGCATTTCAACTGGAGAATATATTAAAATATAATGACTCAACAACTGAAGAAACTGGAAAAAAATAGGTAAAGGTGGAGAAAGCATTTAAATAATAAAAATAAAAGTAGACGTGAATTATACAAACAGGAAAACTAGAATTCATAAACCTATGTGGCAGTTGCTTAATAAAACTAATGAAACAGAAAACCATGATGGCAAATTTAAATAAATAAAGTGAAATAACCTCAGATGTGGTTGAAGTTAAAATGACTAGACTTTGCATAAATTTATGATAGAAGAATTGAAATTCTAGATGAAAATCTTACTCCTTGCACCAAAATAAATCCCAGATGGGTAAATATTCAAAAGTAAAAGATAAAACAATAGAAGAATGAAAGAAAACAGTGTAATTGTTCGTAGTTTTGGAGTGAGTAAGGCTTTTCTAAACAAGACAAGACCCCAAAGCCACTAAGCAAAAGCTTGATCATTTCAATTGCATGAATGCAAAACTTCTAAATGGCAAAAGTAAAATAAATAAAACAAAAATATAAACAACAAATTTGAGTATATTTGCCAGATATCTGACTAAAAGGGGGCAAATTTCTCCACTCTTCAAAGAGTTTTTACAAATAAATAAGCAAAAACAAACTTTAGAAAAATATACACAGGAAACAAAGATCTCATCCACAGAAGAGGTACCAGTGGCCAGAAATGCACAAAGGGATATTCAAAGTTTCTGATAATTAAATAAAATGCAAATTAAAATAACAACAGGTTTTCATTCTGGTAGAACATATAAGGTTGTCATACTAGTGGCACTTAACAGAAACTGAAATCTACATACCCTTCCATGGTAGATTGTATTGTTGTTCCCCAGATTGACCCTCCCTGTAAGACCACTATACAGATTTACCTTTGATCACATGATACTGAAGAGAGTATTCCAATTCTAGAAACCTTTAAGAGCCTTTGCATGGTTAAACAGTTACATCCTTTTCCTCTGCCCCAAGAGACACATGCTCAAAAGAGGGCCTACTCCTTTAGCTTGAATTCTGCAATGCAGAAGACTGGTAAATCAGAGATAGGGCCAATCTAAAACCACTGCAGCCAAAGGATAACATGAGCAAGAAATAAACCTTAATTTTTGTAAGCCAGTGAGATTTGGGGCGCTGTTTATTACCACAACATAACCTAGGAAAAGCTAGGCTATACCTCCCAATTCCACTTAGTAATAGAGTGACTGGCATAAAGGTTTAATCACTTTCCTGCCACAAATAGCAATGCATTTGACTTAGATTATCACTTTTTCTAAGTCTTCATTTTTTCGTTTTTTAATATATGTATGACACATAAGACTAAATCTGTTTCTGGTATTTCTATTAGTAGTAGTAAGACCAAAAAAAAAAAAAAAAAAAAACAAACTGGGCATAATTTGGTACATAAGTACTCTTTCTGTACTTTTGTGACCTTTTTTATTATAAAGGTAATTGATATTCATTATTGAAAATTTGATAATATAGACAAGTATAAATAAGAAAATAAAAACCACTGTGATTCACCATTAATATTTTGGTACAATTTATTTGAATTTTTTTCCATTACAGATATTATTACAAATTTTCTATAAACATTTTTAGGGCAGCATAATGTTCCTCAATACTATAATTTTAAAATGATATCCTTTATTATTGGCCACTTAAATTATTGACCCAATTTCAATGTATTAATTTTATAGCAAATGTTATTTTTACAGAACTGTTAATCTTTCCATTTTTTGTTAAGTGGCTTCAATACCTTATAATGTTGTTTAGTCTGCTTTATCACATCTGTTTTCCTTTAACTTTACACCCTCTGAGAGTATTTCCTTATGGAAAAAAGAACACTGTGGCAAATAACCTTGGTAAGTGATAAACATAGAAAATAAGGACTAGTTATAAAAATCTTCATTTTAAAATCCGTAGACTGAATAATGTAGTTGAGAAGCTGGAGAAAAAAAGCAACAGAATGCAAAAACTAAAGGCAGCTGAACATTCTATGGAAAACAGAAGGCTGTTTTAGAAAGCCGTGATCCAAATACGAAGTCACTGGTTCAAATTAGAAAAGGATCAGAATGGATTCCAGGCAGGAGAAATATTAAGAAGCTGCAATATATTAGGGATATATTGATGAAGGCACATGTTCATTCTTCCAGGAAGAGGGAAAAAAAAAGGCAACCAGAGAATTTAGGAAAACACAAACAGTACAAGATAGGCATGATCTAAATATGGAGTAAACTACAATGACACTGATCCTGAGTAATTCAAATAGTAGAAAAGAGAATTTATTTGAATCATCTCCTTTGAAGGGAACGAGTGTCGGAACAATGTAAGTGCAGAAAAGGAAATGTAATTATAGCAAGCTAGTTGGCTGAAGCCAAAAATATTTATCTAGTCATAATAATATGAATTCTGTTTATTGATTTTCAACTTTTTGGAATCAGCCTGTAGACAAAACATAGAAGGATTAATTATGCTTGTAGAGCAAAGTCTGAATATTATCAGTCTCGACAGTATGAAAGCAACATTATAAAGCTAACAGACCTTGGAAGCTGGAAGAGAAGAAGAGAGGGAGAGGTAGTACCACTAAAACATTCCTTTTAGTAAACTGGAAGTCAGGTCCTAAAAAATATGATGTATGGATCAAAAAATAGAAGGTTACTATTTAAATTTATAATAGAAGCCAATAAATGAGCAAAAAACAAAACAAACAACAAACAGGAACAACAACAAAAAATACGGTGTTATTGACCATATTGGAAGAAGAAGTGAGACAAAATGAAGAGTGGGATGTGCTGGGTTATTGAGCTGTTATCTCTCGGCTTCAAGCCTGCCCTTCTGGCTGAGCTTTGCCGGGCCTGAAATGTGGCCAGTACCATCCTAACAAGTGTGCAATGATATCTCATTAAGGTTTTGATTTACATTTCCATAATGATTCATGATGTTGAGCATCTTTTCATATACCCGTGGACCATTTGTATATCTTCTAAAGCAAAATGTCTATTTAGGTCCTTTGCCTATTTTTAAATTTAGTTATTTGCTTTTTGCTATTGAGTTGTATGAGTTCTTTAGGTATTTTTTTTTTACAGAAATAGAGAAAACAATCCTAAAATTAATGTGGAACCACAAAAGACTCCAAATAATGAAGCAATCTTAAGAAAGGACAAAGCTGGAAGCAGCATACTTCCTGATTGAAAACTATACTTACTAAAAAACTATAGTAATCAAGGCAGTGTAATACTGACATAAGAACAGATACATAAACCAATGGAACAGAATAGAGAGTCCAGAAATACACTCATGTGTATATGGTCAACTAGTCTTTGACAAGGGTGCCAAGAATATGCAATGAGGAAATGATAGGCTCCTTCAACAATTGGTGTTGGGAAAATTGGATATCCACATACAAAAGAATAAAATTGAACCCTTATGCCATATACAAAATTAGACGCCTGTGTTTTTATGGTCAGCTGGTCTTCAACAAGGATTCCAAGGATATCCAATGAGGAAATGATAGGCTTCTTCAACAAATGGTATTAGGAATAGTGGATGTCCATATACAAAAGAATGAAATTGAACCCTCATCTTATGCCATATACAAAATTAACTGGGAATAAAGACTTAAATGTAAGACTTGAAATTATAAAGCTCCTAGGAGAAAACATAGGAAAAATCTCTTTGATGCTGGCTGTAGCGATGATTGTTTTGGAAGATGACAACAAAAGCACAGGCAATGGAAGTAAAATGAAAAAGTGGGATCGCATTAAACGAAAAAGCTTCTGCACAGCAAAGGAACTAATCAACAAAATGAAAAGGCAACCCTATAGAATGAGAGAAAATATTTTTAGGCCATAAATCCGATAAGGGGTTAATATCCAAAATTAAAGACTACTTTAACTCATAGTAAGAAACACAGCCTCTCTCTAAGCTTGGTTCCTCTATTACTGACACTCCATCTTTCTGCTGCAGGAAAAGAAGTTTGCTATGAAAGGTTAGGGTGTTTCAAAGATGGTTTACCATGGATCAGGACTTTCTTGACAGAGTTGGTAGGTTTACCCTGGTCTCCAGAGAAGATAAACACTCGTTTCCTGCTCTACACTATACGCAGTCCCAATGCCTATCAGGTAAGCTAACTTGCAGCCTTCACACACGGATTATTCTAAAATACAAGATGTGGCTATGGACACAGAAGACATAGATACAGTAACCTATTCTGACATATGCTATTGAATTAAAGGCAAACATTTCTTTTCAGTATTATGAGTCAGATTTTGTTATTATCTGTTTAAATATGAAGCTTGCTCTTAACGTTGTTTCGTAAGAGGTAAACTTGATATTATGTTCAGTCAATGTACTAACTGAGAACCTTCCATCTGTAAGACTGTGAATAAGCAAGAATGCCTATTATCTATGGAACTGAATAAACGGAGCAGTCTTAAGTTCATTACAGTAGGAGAAATGACGCATATAAACAAACACCTTTCTTGCAACACAAATTCTTGTTTGTGATGTAAGATGCAATTGAAAGACTCTGGGAACAAAATGAAGAAGAGTTCACCTTGAGGTCAGTGATGGAAGCAGGTAACATTTTGAGGAGGACATGTATTTGAGGTGTATCCTGCAAGGTGAGCAAGATTCTCATAAGCGATAAGCAGGGTAATGGCAAAGGAAATGGCATGAACATAAAGGAAAGAAACCACAGGCCTGTCTGATGAATGACGAGTTGGGTTAGTCTGGGGGCAGGGAAGAAGTCTTCAAAAGTAAAGTTAGTTAGAAAAGTAGTTGAAGAACAATTGTATGGTTCCTTCCTGTGCAGTTTGTACTTCATCCTGTGAGCCATGAGGCCCCATTGAGAGCTTTCCAGAGATGCTTTAGGGCATTTACTCTGGCTGAAGTGTGCTCTCTTGTCTGAAGCTGGAAGAAAGTGAATATGAGACAACTGTGCTGTCCAACATAGTAACCATTAACCACATGTGACTATTAAAGTTACAATTAAATAAAATTAAAAACGCAGTTCATCAGCCACACCAGCCACATTTCAAGTGCTCAATAGCCACACGTGACTAGTGGCTACCATACTGGACGGTGCAAATATGGACTATTTCCATCATCACAGAAAGTTCCATTTGACAACGTTAAATAGAAAGCTATAGTGCAGTTTGGATCACACATGTGAAACCAGCCTGAACTAGAGTAATGAATGTGAGTATGATAATAGAAAATCAACATGATAACATCATAAACTATCCTAAGATTTCACATGTGAATGATTGGGAAAATGATAACCCTCTTAGCAGAAAAACTGAGGATAAAAGAGAAGGAGTTAGATTCTGGACAGGTGAGGCTTGAGCAGGCTATTGGAGATGTTAGTGTGACAGCTAAGCAGGCAGTCCAGAACTGGAGAAAGAGATTCAAAAGTATTCTACCTAGAGTTGAAAAATGAAACCCGCCCAGGCCCGGTGGCTTACGCCTGTAATCCCAGCACTTTGGGAGGCCAAAGTGGGCAGATCACGAGGTCAAGAGATCGACAGTATCCTGGCCAACCTGGTAAAACCCCATATATACTAAAAATACAAAAATTAGCTGGGCATGGTGGTGGGCACCTGTAATCCCAGCTACTTGGGAGGCTGAGGCAGGAGAATTGCTTGAACCTAGGAGGTTGCAGTGAGCTGAGATCGCTCCACTGCAGTCCAGACTGGGCAACAGAGTGAGACTCTGTTTCAAAAAAAAAAAAAGGAAAAAGAAAAATGAAACCCGAAGTGTGCATGAAATCTCAGAAGCGAGAAACAAGGGCAGAACTAGGACTGGGTGGCGGATCTATATTTAGGGAGCAGGAAAAAAAGAGGGCCAGAGAAGATCATTTCCAGTTTTTACCTGAATCTGTAACCTTGGGGCTTACTTTCCATCAGGCCCATCACATACTGCTGGGCCTTGCTAGCCAAGACAGCCCTCTTCTATGCCTTCCTACCATACAAATATAATCTGATTTGTAGCTGTCTGCTCACCAGACACACATACATATGTACACATTACTCTTTACTGAAATCTGCTGTCTGTAGATGAGTACTTCCCTAAATAATGTTCTTCACACCTTCCTCACTTTCCTCCATTTGGAAAGAATCGTGTGTAATTAAACCAGATATGTATCTGAATTTTGTAATGGATAGAAGCCTATTGTTTGCTGTTAAAGTGTTTTTCTAACAACTGTGATATAGGATGAGTCAAGGTGTATAATTAAAATAAGGATTTCCACAGACCTGACTCATATGCCATATGGATTTGACTCACTTATAAAAATCAGAAATTAACGCTACACAATTCACATACTCTCTTCTCCAAGTGAAGAATTATCAAAGGTAAATGTGGTATGACACAATAAACTTGGTCTTCTGGAATTCACAGGTCTTTATAGTTACCTTTCTGTAAGAATAAAACCAACCTGCTTCCCCATGAATCTGTGACTCCTTAACCTAGAGTGATTTATGCAGCCATGGTAGTGATGGACATGTTGTACACTTCTGGTAGTTTCTGTGTTTGCAGCATTAAGTCAAGGATAGAACCTACCTAACTGGTAACTACTTTTTACTTGCTAGAGATGATATCACTGGAAATGTGGTCATCAGAATGGATTAATCTTGTAGCTCTTAGGCTTGATGTCTACTCAATCTAAGAATGCTAAAAGGCCTAGATAAACCTTGATACTTTAATTAACCCTTCCTTTCAATACCCTGTTCTGTACAATGTTGACATCATTTTCTGGTTCCTATTCTTGTGGCAGCAGAATCCAAGCTGTCTTCTTTTGATCCCATGATGCTGTATGGAGTTTCCCACGTTTATATTGAAAAGCTACTTTACAGGGTTGTGACAGAGTGAATGTGAAGTGCAAGTGTTTTCTCTATCCTACTTAATTACACTCCTCAGTGATCTCAGACAAGATCACCCTGGGTGGAAAACAGATGGCAAATGGCAGAGAGACATGTCCAATGTATGATGTGAATAAACTCCTTTTTATACTAGCATGACAACAGAAGATGCTCAGATCCCACAATACCTGTCAGAATGTTGCTTGGAGGTTTGCTCCAGGTCTCACCTATTCAAACTATTCTCATGATGAGAAAAGAATAAACATGGACTAAATTTCCTCCAAAATGTTTTTCTGATGTAGAAACCGGGCTATAGTGGGTGTTTGAGAAGCTCCAGCTGGGCCTAAGAGAGTTGAAATGAGTGAGCATCTGGATCTCTTAGATACATAGATGGAATGTTTTTGCATGTGGATTGCATTATTCAGCAGAGAAATGCTTCCTAGAAGGCCTGAAGACAATTAATTTTATTGCTCACTTCAGCAAATTTCATGTCTGGTTTGGGCCCTATCAGCAGAGAACACTATAATCAGAACTTGACTTGAGACCCCAGTGGTTAAGCACATAACTTTAAAGACCATGTGGATTTGAACCCCAGCTCCAGGATTCATTAGCTGCAATACTTTTTGGCAAGTTACTTGGCCCCTCAGTGTCCCCCTTTTCTAATTTTTAAAATTACTACCTACCTCACAGTGTTGTGAGAGTTAAATGAGCTACACTATAAAGTGCTTAAAATGATGCCTGGCAAATAGACAGATAGGAGTGTTAGCTATTATAATTACTACACGAGCCAACTTATGACTCTCATAACCATTAGCTTACAGTCTTGGAGACACATCACCTAGCCAGCAAATTGTATGATTAATTGCATTACTTTTAAACACAGGTAGCTAGAAATCGGTTCTTCGTTTGAATTTCATAAACATCTAAATGTGTTGCTTCTTGGTTATAGGATTCACCATTGTCAGACTTGCTATTTGCTGATTTAAGTATTCATTTTTTTCAATCAAATTGCTTATATATATGTCTTTTATTTTTTTGTAACAAAATCACTTAATAGAATCCTAAAGTCTTTGAGAGTTTAGTTATTAAGGTAATCCAGCAAAATATAAGAAGTACAAAAGAATGTTTGACGTAATCATATAAAACTATTTCCAATAAGCTGTTATATTTCATGTGATGAGATTTAACCTCAATTTCTTACTCATAAAGTTGAGTGGACAATCTCCATTTTTGCCATGCTTTCAGCATGCTTCTAGGCATGTTTTAATTCTCAGGAATTACACCGATCACTGAGAAATGTTATACAAAAGTAAGATTTACTGAAATTCTGATTTAAACTTCCCAACATTGCCTTGCAAACATTACTTTAAAAATCAAAGACTTTTTTCCTTGTGTTGAATTTGTATACTGCATTTTATAAATGCATTAATTTTTTGAACTAGATGTGGTGGCTTGTGCCTATAATCCCAGCAAATTAAGAGGCTGAAGTAGGAAGATCTTGAGGCCAGGATTCAAGATCACCCTAGGCAACATAATGAGACCCTGTCTCTAAAAAAATTTGTTTAAAATTAGCCATGTGTGGTGGCATGGGTCTGTAGTCCTAGCTACTCAGGAGGCTGAGAAGGGCAGATGGCTTGAGCCCAGGTGTTTGCAACTGCAGTGAGTTATGATGGAGTTATTGCACTTCAGCCTGGGCAACAGAGTGAGACCCTGTCTCTAAATAATAATAATAATAATAATAATAATAATAATAATGTTTGGACTTTTATAATATGTAGCAGTAATTATTTAGTAAAAGTATATTAAAGAAAGTTGTTAAAAATCAAATTTAGTGAAAGACTTTTGAGCAGCTTTAGAATAGATCTACTAACTATTACACAATTTTTAATCATCATTTTTCCTTAATCTCTTTCTGCTTGAAACAGGAGATCAGCGCGGTCAATTCTTTATCTATCCAAGCCTCATATTTTGGAACAGACAAGATCACCCGTATCAACATAGCTGGATGGAAAACAGATGGCAAATGGCAGAGAGACATGTGCAATGTATGATGTGAATAAACTCCTTTTTACACTAGCATGAGAGCTTTATGCTTAACATGAATGTACTTTGCAAGGTATTGATGTATATTCATGGAAATCTTCCATTTAGTTATCCACAATTATCCACATTCCAGGGCCTCAAATGAGTTATCCATTTCCCATTTATTTTTATTATAAATTGCACAGATTACAAGGGTAGCAAAATTTGTATAATCACTTGGAAATAAATTCTTCTCGACAGAAGATTAAATGGTATGATCAATTTCTCATTTAATTTAAGAAAAACAATTTCCAAGTTAACTCCACTAAATTAATCTTTCTCTCTTATACTTAAGATTAATAGACTGCTAACATCATAAGCAATTAATTATTTATAAGGCCATATAGTGAAGACAACATTAGTACCTATCTCATTGAGTAAGAATTAAGTAAATTTATATATATGCATTTTATATCTATTGAATACACATTTATATATTTTACATGTATAAATTTATTTAATTATTACTCAATGAGACAGGTACTAATGTATAGGTACTAATTACTAATATCTATCTATCTACCTATCTATAGGCTAGGACAGAGCCTAGTCTGTAGAAGGTTCTCTATTAATATCTATGTATTAGTCCATTTTTATACTGCTATAAAGAACTGCCTTAGACTCAGTAATTTATAAAAGAAAGAGGCTTAATTGACTCACAACTCAGCATGGCTGGGGAGGTCTCAGGAAACTTACCATCATGGCAGAAGGTATTGCTTCACAAGGCATCAGGAAGGAGAAGTGCCAAGTGAAGGGGAAGAGTCCCTTATGAAACCATCATATCTCATGAGAACTCACTATCACAAAAACAGCATGGGGAAACCGCCCCCATGATTCAATTATCTTCACCTGGTCTCTCCTTTGACACATGGAGATTATGGGGATTAAGGGGATTACAATTCAAGATAAGATTTGGGAGGGGACACAAAGCCTAACCATATCAACCTACTAGTATAATTTCTTATTATGGAATCAAGCGTTGAGAACTTTGGTTTTTTATAACACTTCTTTCTTTAATATTTACATGAATCTTTGTTCCAGGTGTTACTACAGGTGGAAGATATAAACTGCATTAATTTAGACTGGATCAACGGTTCACTGGAATACATCCATGCTGTAAACAATCTCCGTGTTGTTGGTGCTGAGGTGGCTTATTTTATTGATGTTCTCGTGGTAAGAAGAGTTAAATCTTTAAAATTATATTGAATTGTTTTTGGATTTTAACACTCAGAAGTTGAGACAATTTTTTGTCTTTTTTATCGGCTTAGACAAGTACAGACATGTGAAATAATAAGCATTTGTATATGGCAAACAGAAAAGGAAAGTTTCTTCGTAGTAAAGAAGAGCCTGTGGTTATCTGAAGTACCACTTGGTGGCAGTGTGTCTACACAGGCTCATCACTAAAAACCGCCCCCTCAAGGTCACTGCCTTGGTCAGCGTGTTGGAGCATCTCAATAAATTTCATCACATTGTAAATCTATCCTTAGAATTATAAACTGTTGCCATCTTACAAATGTTATTTGTTTAGATCATGACATGCATTTTCACACAAAAAGAGGATTCTGTGCCTGTGAATTAGTTAGGTCTGTAGGCCAGTCCAGACACAACTATTTAACCCACATCTTCTCTAAAAGAACAAAGTAAACCTTGCTATTTATTAGGCCTATACACTGCAACATTCATGAATCTCCAAATGCTTTCCAAAAATTAATTTCCCACCCTAAAATGCAGTGTAGTAAAATCTAAAGATGCATAATCCTTTCAGATTTTTAAGGAAGGTTCATTCATTCATTCAACAAATATATATTTCAATCTGCACTTACCATGGGCTGGACACAATTCTGGGAATGGAAGATATGACTTGAGAGTAAGACAGTGTTTCTGCTCTGGCAAAGTGTACACTCCAGTAGGCGATGGAGGCACACACAGAAAGAAATGGACAAGAAAATGTCAGTTAGCAACAAGTACTGGGTGAAGAAAGTACAAGGCAATAGAATGGAGAGTGACAGGAGCAGAAATGAATTGGATGAGCAGCCAGGTTAGGTGATATTTGAACAATGACCACAGTCAGTAAACATCCTGAAGAAGGAATTAGGGATCCAAAGACTCATTTATGCCCTGACACTTGTCTATCTTTTCTTCCCACTCTGTCAGGAAAGACTAGGGTATGAGATATTTAGAGAAAGTCTTTGTGTACAAAGGATGAAATCAGATTCACTTCCTCTTTAGAAAAAAAATAAGCCAGCTGTAAGCTTTCATGAATTTCTTTATTGATTTTAGGGTCTGAGCTGTGGGCTTTCCTATGTCCAGTAAATATATAATGTGGTTTATAGGAAGCTGACAGGAGATGTTTGCAGAATTGAAAGGAAAAATGTTTGTTGAATTAAATGTTCATTGAATTTAACAGGCCACCTTGGAGTGGGAAAAGGGTTAAGGTGAGTGGGCTCCAGGGCCCCTGGGGATAATTCAGGATTCAAGCTTTAAAAAGGAGCAGCTACAGCTGAATCTCTTCTCCACCTCTCTTTCTGTCATCTCATCACAGGTTACTAGACCACCACACTTCACCACCTGGACTGGTTCTGGGGCAAGCAGGTGCTTGGGAATGGGGTAGGAAGATGGGGAAGAAAAAGAAGAATGAAGGGGATAAGGGCCAAAAGTGATCTCAAATACCAACTTATATAAGGAGATAGGAAAGAAAATAGACATTTAAAACAGTGGCAGCAGTAGAGGAAGGGACATCCTAAAGACTATGCACCATTCATTTTCAGTTATTCACATACATAAATGAGAGAGAAAATATTCTTTGCTCTGTAACTTATAAAACTGTCATAACTGGTGGAAAAATGAAACGTTTGATCAAATGAAAAATGTATTCAAGTAAAATCAGTTGCTTGATTTTCACTATAATTATGGGAGCCTGAAACTTGGGTGAAACTAAAAATGCTTGCTCAGGAGTGACATTATTAAGATAATAGAACAGGAAGACCTGGGTCCTTCTTTCTCCTACAAGCACACTGATTCAACAGTAACACACAGACAAATTTTCTTTGTGAGAAATTCAGAAACTAATTGAGAGGCTCTTAAACCCTGGGTAAATACAAAGCCAGCTAACTGAAGGCAGGAAGAAAATTTGAGATACCCTTTTGTCTTAACTCCTCCTGACCCAACACTATATAATCTAAAGGGAACTCCTAGCTTCCATCTTCACCTTGTGGAGGGAAAAAGTGGTACTTCATACCCAACGTTCCAGCTTTTCTTGGGGCTGCTCAGGGTAATCACTTCAATCTCACATGTCTTGAAGCATTGATAGAACCCAGAATATTTTAGTACCTGGGGGCCAATGAAAACAAAGATGGGAAGAAAGATGGCATTCAAGCAGCCACTATAGCCCCTTCCTCTGGCTCAGTACAGACAAAGTGAGTGAGTAGAATCCCTTAAAGAGTTAGACTGCAAATCAAAAGTTCCAACTTTTCCAGGGGCTGAGAGACCTACTTCTGTCTTACCTCTCTTGGAAGTGCTAATGACACTCAGCTTACTCTAGATTCTTGAGGGCTGCTAAGAACAAAGATAGTGGTTTGGACCAGCATAGAGGTTTGACAAGCACCTAGAGTTGTTGGCCAGGCTGATTGGTGAGAATCTTCTTACACAAAGGACAATCTGTGAACACTAGCAGAGGTGGCTGTTTTTTCTAATATGCAGATGCCAATATAAAGAGTCAAGGAAAGTGAAGAAACAACGTATACCAAAGAAACAGATTCATCTCCAGAAACTAACCCTAATGAAACAGAGATATGTGATTTACCTTACAGACAATTCAAAATAACCATCATAAAAATGCTAAATGAGGTCAGGAGAATATTGCATGAACAAAGTGAGAATTTCAACAAGAAGATTAAAAAATAAATAAAAAGTACTAAACAAATCTTGGAGCAAAAGAATATAACTGAAGACCGGGTGTGGTGGCTCATGCCTATAATCACAGCACTTTGGGAGGCTGAGGCAAGCAGATCACTTGACATCAGGAATTTGAGACCAACCTGGGCAACATGGTGAAACCTTGTCTCTACTAAAAATACAAAAAATTAGCCAGGTATAGTGGTGCACACCTGTAATCCCAGCTACATGGAAGATTAAGGCACAAGAATCACTTGAATCTGGGAGATGGAGGTTGCAGTGAGCCAACATCATAACACTGCACTCCATCCTGGTGACAGACTGCACTGACCTCCAGCCTGGGCAGCAGAGTGAGACTCTGTCTCAAAAGCAAATACAAAAACAAAAAAAGAAAGAAAGAATGTGGAAATATAAAATAAAATATAAAATAAAAAGTGAACATATAGACAAATACAAAATACTGTAACGTGTAGGTAAATCACTTTTAATTCTAGTATAAAAGTTAAAAGACGAAAGTATTAAGATTAACTATAACTATAAAATACACACACACAAATCAACTTGAAATAGATTAAAGACAAACATAACACCTAAAAATATAAAATTCCTAGAAGAAAACAGAAGAAAAGCTTTATGACATTGGACTTGACAATGATTTCCCGGATATTTCACCAAAATCACAGGCAGCCAAAGCAAAACTAGACAAAAAGGAGGATGTGGTTTGGATATGTGTCCCCTCCAAATCTTATGTTGAAATGTGGTCAACAATTTGGAGGTGGGCGTAGTGGGAGGTATCGAATCATGGGGGCAGATCTCTCATCAATGGCTTAGTGCCATCCCCTTGATGATAAGTGAGTTCTTGCTCAGTTAGTTCATACAATATCTGTTTGTAAAAAGAGCATGGCACCTCCCCCCTTACTCTCTTGCTCCTGCTCTTGCCATGTGATACCCCAGCACCCCCTTTGCCTTCCACCATGATTGTAAGCTTCCAGAGGCCCTTGACATAAGCAAATGCAGGCACTATGCTTTATGTACAGCCTACAGAACCGTGAGCCAATTAAACCTCTTTTTTTTTTTTTTTAAATAAATTACCCAGCTTTAGATATTTCTTCACAGCAACACAAGAATGAATGAACATACAAAAAAAATGAGTAAAAAGGAGCAGGGCATTGCTATAAAGATACTTCAAGATGTGGAAGTGACTTTGGAGCTGGGAATTGAGCAGATGTTGGGAGAGTCTTGGGGAAGAAGACAGAAAGATGAGGAAAAGTTTGAAACTTCTTAGAGACTTGTTAAATGGTTGTGACCAAAATGATGATAGAGATATGGACCGTGAAGTCCAGACTGATGAGGTCTCAGATAGAAATGATGAAGTTATTGGAAGCTGGAGTAAGGGTCACGCATGTTACACCATAGCAAAGAGCTTAGCTGCATTGTGTCCACACCCTGGGGATCTTTGATATGTTGATCTTTAAAGTAATGACTTCAGGTATCTAGCAAAAGTTTCTAAGCAGCAAAGCCTTCAAGATATGACTTGGCTGCTTCTAACAATCTACAATCAGATATGTAGGGTGCCACTGCCCTGCTCAGCCTTCAAGACACTGCTTCTTGCATCCCAGCTGCTCAGACTCCAGCCTCAGTTCCAAGGGCCCCAGGTACAGCTTAGAACAAACTCTCAAGGGTGCAAGCCATGAGCCTTGGAAGTTTTCAAGCGGTGTTAAATCTGCAGATGCTCAGAGTGCAATATGAAGGAAGCTTGGCAGCTTCTATCTGGATTTCAGAGGATGTATGGATGAGCCTGAGTGCCCAGGCAGCAGGAGCAGAGCCCTCACAGAGAAACTCTACTAAGGCAATGCCAAGAAGAAACATGGGGTTTGAACCCCTACACAGAGTCCCCATTGGGGAACTGCCTTAGTGGAGCTGTGATAAGGGACTGCTGCCCTCTAGACCCCAGAATGGTAGATCCACTGGAAGATCCATGATTATAAAAACTGGCAGGCACTCAACTCCAACCCCAGAGAGCAGCATATTGGCTACACCCAGAGAAGCCACAGGGGCAGGGCTACCCAAAGCCTTGGGAGCCCACTCCTCACACCAGGATTTGGGACATGAAGTCAAGGATTATGTTGGAGCTTTGAGATTTAATCCCCCCCCTGCTGGGATTCAGATTTGCATGGGACCTGTTACCTCTTTCTTTTGGCCAATTTCTCTTTCCTGGAATTGGACTGTTTACCCAATCCCTGTACCCCCATTATATCTTGGAAGTAAATAACTTGTTTTTTGTTTTCCAGGCTCATAGGTAAAAGGAACTGGGCCTGAGTCTCAGATGAGACTTTTGACTTTGAACTTTGAGTGATGCTAGAATGATTAACACTTTGGGGGAGTATTGGGAAGGGATGATTGTATTTTCCAATGTGAAAAGGACATGAAGTTTAGGCGGCCAGGGGTGGAATGATATGGTTTAGATGTGTTTCCCCTCCAAATCTCATCATGATATGTGACCCCTAGTTTGGAGATGGGGCTTAGTGGGAGGCATTAGATAATGGGGATGAATCCCTCATGAATGGTTTAGTGCCACCCCCTTGGTGATGAGTGAGTTCTTGTTCAGTTAGTTTGCACAAGATCTGGTTTTAAAGAGCATGACACCTCCCCACTTGCCTCTTACTCCTGGTCTGGCTTTGTGATACCCCAGCTCTTCCTTTGCCTTCCCCCATGATTCTAAGCTTCGTAAGGCCCCACCAGAAGCAGATTCAAGCATTATGCTCTGTATATAGCCTGCAGAACCATGAGCCAACTAAACCTCCTTTCTTTATAAATTACCCAGCCTTAGGTATTTCTTTATAGCAATGCAAGAATAAACTAACACTAACACAGGGGACTACATCAAACTAAAAAGCTTCTTCCCAGGAAAGGAAACCATTAACACAGTAAAAAGGCAACCTATGGAACGGGAGAAAATATTTGCAAACCATATATGTTACAATATATCTCATAAGGGTTTAACATCCAAAATATATAAGGAACTCTAACAACTTAATAACAAAAAGACAACCTGATTTTAAAATGAGCAAAGGACTTAGACTTTTTTTAAAAAAGATGCAAATAACCAAGTGGTTTATGAAAAAATATTGAACATTACTAATCATCAGGGACATGCAAATCAAATTCGTAGTGAGATACCCCCTCACATCTTTTAGAATGGCTATGATCAAAAAATAAGATTGTAAGTGTTGAGAATTAGGAGAAATTGAAACTCTTGTACACTGTTGGTGGGAATGTAAAACGGTGCAGCCATTATGGAAAACACTATGGAAATTCCTCAAAAAAATAAAGATAAAACTACCGTATGATCTAGCAATCACACTTCTAGGTACTTATCCAAAAGATTGAGATCAGGATCTAGAATAGATATCTCCACTTCCATGTCCATTGCAGCGTTATTTACAATAGTCAAGAAATGGAAACAACCTAAATGTCCATCAACAAATGAATGGATGAAGAAACTGTATGTATACACAATGGAATATTATTCAATTTTAAGAAAGAAGAAAATCCTGTCATATGCAACAACACAGATGAACCTGTAGGACATTATGCTAAGTGAAATAAGCCTGTCACAGAAGGACAAATATTGCATGATTCCACTCACGTAAGGTATCTAAAATAGGTGAACTCAGAAGCAGAGAGTGGAATGCTTCTTTTCAGGAGGTGGGGAAAAGAGAAGAGAAATAGAGTTGCTATTCAATGGGTATAAAATTTCAATTATGCAAGATTAGTAAATTCTAGAGCTCTACTATACAACATCATGCCTGTAATTAGCAAAACTGGGTTGTACAATTAAAATTTTGTTAAGATGGTAGATTTCATGTTACATTTATTTAAAAACATTTTTAAATGCTTGCTCTTTTGTTCCCTATCACAGTTTGGTTTGTTTAAACTCTAGATGTATAATCTATTTGTGAATATTCTTTTTTATTTAAATTTTTGTTTTTAATTGACAAATAATAATTGCACATATTTATGGGGTATATTGTGATGTTTTAATAGATGTACACATGTATGCATGGTAGAATTATTACATCCATCTAATTAACATATCTGACACTTCCCAAACCATTTTTTAATAATGAGAACATTTTAAATCTATTCAGCAATTTTGAAATATATAATGCATTATTATTAACTATAGTCATAATGCTATGCAGTAAATCTCAGAAACATATTCCTCCCATGTAACTGAAGCTTTGCTCCCATTGATCAATATCTCCCTATTCCCCACCCAGCCCAACCTCACCCTCTAATAACAACTATTCTCCTCTGCTTATGTAGTTTGACTTTTTAAAATTCCACATATTAAGTGAGGTCATGCAGTGTTTGCCTTTCTGTGCCTGGCTTCTTTCACTTAGCATGTCTTCCATGTTGTCACGAATGACAGAATTTCCTTTTTCCATTGTGTAGGTATACCACATGTTCTTTATCCATTATTTCATTGATGGGCACAGGTTGATTCCATATTTTGGCTATTGTGGATAATGCTGCAATGAAAATGGGAGCACAAATAGCTCTTCTTCAACATAATGATTTTGATGGCTTTGCACATATTCCCAGAAGTGAGACTGATATATCATACAGTAATTTGATTTTTAGTTTTTCGAGGAAACTCCATATGATTCTCCATAATGGCTATACTGATTTACATTCCCTCCAACAGTGTACAAGTTTTCCTTTTTCTTTAAATCTTTGACAGCACTTGTTATCTTTTATTTATAATAGCCATTCTAACAGATGTGAGGTGATATCTCATTGTGATGTTGATTTGCATTTCCCTGATGATTAGGGATGTTTGACATTTTTTCATGGATCTGTTGGCTGTTTGTATGTTTTCTTTTGAGAACTATTCAAATCCTTTGCCCATTTTTGATTTGAGTCATTTGCTTTCTTGATACTGAGTTATTTGCATTTGTGAATATTCTTAAAAGCTCCTGTTTTAAAACCAAAGTTATCCCATACATTTTCTAGTGTTGCCTTAACCTGGAGGATACAGACACAGGCAAGGTAGATAACAGTATAGGAATGAACTGCCTTTGATGTGTGTTGTGGGCATGCTGAAAGGATTGGGCCTCAGGAAGGATCGCCTTGGAGCTAGAAGCACAAATATAGTTGCTGGAGCTGTTCTCCTGCTTCCAAGGACCACAGGATAGCACCTTAGCATAAGCAG
Source organism: Cacajao melanocephalus (assembly GCA_963573385.1). Lineage (NCBI taxonomy): Eukaryota > Metazoa > Chordata > Mammalia > Primates > Pitheciidae > Cacajao > Cacajao melanocephalus. The sequence continues at coordinate 13,414 of CAUYLG010059563.1, read as the reverse complement.
AAGAGCTCCTATAGAAGGCATTCTTCCAAGCCCATGTATTCTCCTTCAGTTGGTTAAGGATGTAGGCAAAGTTGTCACTTTGAGACTTTACCAGTGCCTATCTTATGTGTAAAAGGGAGAACCATGTTGGCTTTTTCTCTCCTCTTTTTTAAAGCATATTTAAGCTATTCCACTGCTGTTGTAAAAATACTTATTCTGTTAAACACTCTTTTCAGAAAAAATTTGGATATTCCCCTTCTAAAGTGCACTTGATTGGCCACAGCTTGGGAGCTCATCTGGCTGGGGAAGCTGGGTCAAGGATCCCAGGCCTTGGAAGAATAACTGGTAAGCATGCCCTGCCTTTGGGCCTTTAGTATGTTTAAATATTTGTTTACACACAGTATCAGGTATCTGAACACCAAATAATACTGCAGAAGACAATGTAAGACACTACAAAATAGGATTCAGATGAAATAAAACATGAAAGTGTCTTCAAAGCAGAAATGTGCAGATACACTTGAAGGGTGTTCATTGCAGCATTGTCTGTGGTGACAAAGTCAGAGAAACTAAGTGACCCCTCACCCACAATTGAATGGATGAATGAACTATAACACATTTCATCCTTTGGGATTTCATACCAGTAATGCAAAGAATGAGTTTTACATAGAGGTAAAGAGCAGAATGATGGTTATGAGAGGTTGGGAAGGGAAGAAGAGAAGGGAGGCTAAAGAGAAGCTGGTTAATGGGTACAAAAATACAGTTAGCTAGAAGGGATACATTCTAGTATTTGATAAGGAAACTATAGTTAACAATAATTTATTGCATATTTCAGAATAGCTAGAAGAGAAGCACTGTAATGTTCCCAACATGAAGAAAAGGTGAATGGTTGTGGCGAGAGATATCCCAATTCTCCTGACTTGATCATTACATGTCTCCAAATATCACATGTACCCCCAAAATATGGACAACTATTATATATTGTTTAAAGTTATTTTTAAAAAAGAATGAGTTTGAGTCCCACTGATTGTCCTGGGAGTCTGCGACACACATGGACTGCCACTTACTCAGTTGTTACCATTTTTAATATTACCCCTGGATATACTGTTAAGCTTAAAAATAAGTTGCAGAGTAAAGTATATAGCATGAATTGGATTTAGGGGTATAATAATTAATCATGTCTCCTCCCCAACCTCTTTTCCAAACCAATTGTGTGAGAAGGATGAGGGTGAAAGCATCAGCTCCGTTACCGACAGGCGGGGATGGCCTCTCTCTCTCTGCATCCCCCACCAACAACCAGTAAGCAAGCCCCGTGTCTCCTTCATCTGCTTTTTCCCTGTCCACCCCCTAGTTATTGTCCTCACTCAGTCCATCATCTCTGGCCTTGGTCCCCACTGGTGCCCTAGCCTAGTCTTCTACAAGTGCTGCCAGGCTTATCTTTCTAGTTGCAGGACATGTCACTTCACTGCTCCAAACCTCTCAGGGTGTCTCCTTGCCTAAAGCCTCTTAGCTTGTCATGTAGACTTGTCATGTTTCATTATAGTTTTTCATGCTCTGTGCCTTTGCACATGCTGTTGTACCTCTTCCTGAGCATTCACTGTTCATTGGTCAAGATTCATCTCAAATGTTTCTTCCTCAGGCAGGAATTAATTCTCTGTGCTTCTCATACCCTTTGACATGTGTCTCTATCTATTGTATTTGAAAACACAAATGTTATATCACATGATCTTATAATTATGTATGAGCCTACTATTTTTAATAGAAAGCCTCCCTTACCACATTGACTCCAGGCTTGGCACACAGTAGCACATTTTCTTTTTGTTAAACTACTGTGCTCTGTGTACATGTGTGTATGTATATCCTCCCCCCCACACACACACACATACACACACACACGTACACACACACACTTTAAAGTCAAATCTCAATTTAGAACATAGTTTTAAAAAATATATATCTAAGAATTCCAAATTGGGATTAAAGTATTTTGTCTGTGCAATCTGTTGATATAACAGGCTTATTCCTGCTATAAGTCATCTCTCTTCTAGCTCTCTGCTCCAAACTCGCCCTCACCCACCTTCACCACCATCATTCTTATTTAGAATAATAAAAGTTGAACTTTTACACTGAAGTCATTATGTGGCAAAAATTCCCCTTTGCTGTCAATTTTCAAGCCCAGAAAAAAGAAGAAATGAGTTCATCTTTTGAAGAGGGAACCTTGTGGAGCCTCACAACCTCGCACAGGCGATGAGATGACCAGCCTGAGTGAAGAGGGAGGACACACACTTGAATTCACAGTTCATACTGGGTTACGATCAATTCAAAGAGATTTTGTTTTTATTAAGTTTTTTCAAAAGTTAGATACTGTTTAACTCTAGTTTTTCCCATCAGGTGAATTATCCTGCTGAGTAAATAGAAAACGGATTTTTAAAGGCTTTCTGAATGTCCAAAGAATTAATATCATGTGGATGTTGTAATCTATATTCCTTTGAGAAATTAGTCTTTGAGCAATCATGTTCCTTGAATAATAGAAGAACTGAGACCTCAAGAACAGATTTTAGCTATATGACAAACCAGTTAAAACAAAATTAATATGATAAACACATCAAGGACATACATAAGTGTCTATGTCTTTGGTATTCATGTATAAATGGTAAGTAGTTGTCATAATAACTATAGTTGAGGGGTTACTCAGCTGATTCTGCTTTTATTTATTTTTATTTATAAACAGCACCAATGCTTTCCTTATTTGAGGAAAAATTATTCTCATTATACTGACACACACACACACACACACACACACACACACACACATACCCAAATACACACATACTACACACTCAAATCCCAAATGGTTAGTTCTCACTCATGTAGTAAGGGATCATGTCTCTCTCCCTAAGGTTAATTAATAGGTTGAAACTAATAGTTTCTTCCCTTCTGTAGACTTTTCTCCTGAGATATCCTAAAACAAATCCAATGTTCCCTCTTCCCTACCTCTTGAAAAGACTGACTTTTTTTTTTTATCTGATTGCCTTGTCCTCCAATCAATATGACCTGAGGTATCCCTGTCTTTGGATGTTTCTCCCCAGGAATCCTAACCTTATTAGAAAGTTGTGTGTAATTGCACTAGTAAAATAAAAATTCTTCCAAGAGTTGAAGATTAATTGTGAGATAAATACTTTTTCCTCTTTCTTTGTTAAGCGTGAATGCCTCATTCATATGCATGGTGTTTTACTTCATTGATCTCTTTGTCTAATTTTCTTTTCACCTGTGCTCTGAGTTCCATCCCCCTCTTTGTGGACTTAAGTCATTTGTTCACTTTTCCTCAGATCTTGTCGATAGAATGGCTGTGCTGAAACGCACCGCTTTCTCCCTGGCTTCCCATTTCCTTCTAACTGATGCCCTAGTCCATTGATTGCAACCCTCCAGATCCAAGCTCCACAAAAGTTGAAAGTGGAGTGATTGCATTTCCTTCAAGTTGATTCTCTCCTTGACCCACTGCTACCTAGCTTCTTTCCTCAAAACCACTGTTACCCGATCACTAATGGCTTTTTATGGAGCTCCACCAGACCTTTTGACTCTGTATTTTACTTAACTCTTCTGCAGAATTTGTCCCAGTGGACCCCTCCCGCCTTGCTGAAGCGTTCCTTCCTCTTAGCTTCTGTGATTCCAAATCTTCTTGGTTGTCTTTGTTTTTTTGACTCCTTCTCTCCAGGCTACTTCATGAGTTTCTTTTCTTTTGCCTTTGCCTATATGTTCATGTTCTTCAAGGTTCCATTCTAGGCTCCCTCTTCTCTCCTCTTATTTTTCTATAATTGCTCTTTTAGTGATTATATTAGTCAGAAAAATAAAACATGCAAATCCTATGACAAGCTAAGCATGCTGAGGCAACACAGACCTCAGAGCGATAATACAGACATTCCTTCCTTGCTCACACCACATTTCCATGGGGGTTGACGGCAGTGCTGCTCTGCATCCTCCCCACTCCGGGACCCAGCCTCTATATCACAGCAAGGGATTGTGCTCAAATATAAACCTGATCATAAGTCTCCCCTGCTTGCAGGCTTGCAACAGCTTCCCATTGATGACCACATCTTGTCCAAACTCCTTGACATGGTTCAGGTCACATCTGGCTCCTGCTACCAATACTACCTTCATCTTCCACCAAATCCTAGGACTCTACACACCAGCCCCCAGCAAACTAGTTACAGTTTCCCAAACATGCTGCTCTTTAACCTGGAGGCATGTACCTTCTCTCTCTCCTTCCCTGGGATGCTGCCCACTTTACCTTTGCCCTGGCCAACTCCTCTGGTCCCTCAAATCTCTGTTACTATTTCTTTTCTTTCTTTTTTTTTTTCTTTTTTGAGACACAGTCTTGTCTGTCATCCAGTCTAGAGTGCAGTGGAGTGATCTTGGCTCACTACAACCACTACCTCCCAGGTTCAAGTGATTCTTCTGCCTCAGCCTCCCAAGTACCTGGGACTACAGGTGCCCGCCACCGCGCCCAGATAATTTTTGTATTTTTAGTAGAGACAGGGTTTCACCATCTTGGCCAGGCTGGTCTCAAACTCCTGACCTCATAATCCACCTCCTTCGGCCTCCCAGAGTGCTGGGATTACAGGTGTGAGCCATTGTGCCTGGCAGTGTTTCTTATCTCTTGCAGAAGCATGTCTTAATTCTCCAAGACTGGGTTATATGTCGCGTCTCTGTACTTGGATAACGCTTATGTTCACCACTGCCTCTGCACGGAGGACACTGATTGGAGTGCCTTTCCCACCAAATGGAAAATCCCTTCAGAACAAACCAAGGTCTTATTCCTCATATCTGAATGTTGAACCTAGTTCCTGGCACATACCATGTGCTTGACAAATAATTGTCCAATACAGAAATGATTAGATACGTGAAAGATCATAATGTTTTAAAGACTCACCGCTATCTTACCTTTATTTTACTCACTTGAACATGAGGCAATGGGATGAGAGTCTGGACACCTGGCCTCTTAGTCCAGTTTGCTTCCAATGTATGGTAACCTTGTCAAGTCACTTCACGTCTCTGGGCTTCCAACTTTTCATTTGTATTACTATTAATAAAAAGTAGAACTAAGTGAGCCATAGCTGAGGACAAAGATTCTGTTATTTTAACTCTGTTGCTTTGTAGATTCATCTTTACATATTGAAGAATGGTTGTGTTTTTAATTTAATTTATTTTTTTGCCTACAGGTGCTGCTTTTCAAGATATTTTGTAATTCATAACCTTATTGTATATATGGTATTCCCTGGACAGACCCTAGAATAGCCACTGTGATTTTTTTAGTTTGTTAGCTGTTTTGGCATTGTCTCAACATAGCGTTACTTATCTGTAGAAACCTGGCATTGCAATGTATAGAGATCCTGTATTTATATATTTGAGTTATGTATCTGTACTCTTTCATGAGTGATATTTAACTGATAGAAATAATATAGGAAAGGACACTTTGCTTTCACCATCTATGCTTCAAAGTCACAACAATATGAATGTGCACTTCCATAGAACATGTCTTGGTTTCATACACATTGTGCTTTCTCTAGGGTTGGACCCAGCTGGGCCATTTTTCCACAATACTCCAAAGGAAGTCAGGCTAGACCCCTCAGATGCCAGCTTTGTTGATGTTATTCACACAAATGCAGCTCCCATCTTCTTTGAGCTTGGTAAGTTTTTAACAGAATCAGAAACTTCATTGAGGCATAGAGGAGATTTTTTAGAGGTATTTACCCAGTTTTTATTTATTTCAGGTGTTGGAACCATTGATGCTTGTGGTCATCTTGACTTTTACCCAAATGGAGGGAAGCATATGCCAGGTTGTGAAGACTTACTTACACCTTTACTTAAACTTAACTTCAGTGCTTATAAAAAAGGTAAATACTTTGGGATGACAAGGCAGGTGGATCACGAGGTTAGGAGTTTGAGACCAGCCTGGCCAATATGATGAAACCTGGTCTCTACCAAAAATACAAAAATTTGCTGGGTGTGGCAGCATGCACCTGTAGTCCCAGCTACTCAGGAGGCTGAGGCAGAAGAATCACTTGAACCTGGGAAGCGGAGGTTGCAGTGAGCTGAGATAGAGCCATTGCACTCCAGCCTGGGTGGCAGACAGAGACTCTATCTCAAAAAAAAAAAAAGGTAAATACTTTCTAAAATATGAGTGCTACTGACATAAATTCACTGAGCTCTCTCTTTAGATGGGATCTGCATACTTCTGTGTATAACAGACATATAAAATATATTTTCTCCCAAAACACAGTTGCATATAAGAAGCTCTCCCAACAGTTATGATTGGCAAGATCAGGTACTGTGTCTTAGTTAACTTTGTATCCCTGATGTCTTATACAATGTCTAGCATATTGGAATCACTCAATATAAATAAGGAAGGTATGTTATTCACTCAACAAATATGTATTGAGTATTTACTATGTGCTGGGCATTATCCTAGGAACAGCAAATATGGAAATGAATACAAAAGACAAAAGTCCCTCATTGATGGAGTTAATTTTCTAACTTGTTAGGAAACCAATAAATAGCATAAGAGCTAAGGAGAGAAAATAAAGCATGGAAGGGGAATATGATATGTTGGTGACAGTGAAGGTAAAAATAGAAGAAGAAAATTGTTGATAGGGTGGTGAGGGAGTCCTTACTGAAGAGATGACCTAAAGGACTTAGCCTTATAGATACCGGGGCAAGTCTTATAGACACAGGACAGAGAGGAGGCATTCTTATAGACACGAGGGGGCATTCCAGGCCAACAGGAAAGAGCAAGTGTAAGGGCTAAAAACAGGAGTCAGCCTTGCAGGTTCATGACAGCAAAGAGTCTGTCGTGGCTGAAACTAGGTAAAAGGAGAGAAGTAGGGCATAACGTTGGAGATGGAACCAGGCAGAGGGCAATAACACAGGACTTTATGGATTGTAGAAAAGACTTCAGCTTTCACTCAAGTGAGATAGGAGCCATGAGTGGATTTTGAGCAGAGAAGAACATGGTTTGAGTTACTTGTAAAAGCATCACTCTGGATGCTGTAATCACAAATTAAACAAGTATTTAACTTTTTATAGTAGTTTCCAATAATAATAATTATAATATCTATATGGCATTTAGTTATAAGGCACCAAAAGGTTATTTGGGAATTTTGTTCTTCCCTATCTCTACATTTCATCATGTAAATAATGAAATATATTACCCATAATATATAATAATACATTATATATATATATATATGTATATATATATGATGGATAATGGATACGTAGATGATTCCACATATCTTGTATCTCAATCCCATGTAGTCAAGATATCAATGGGTTCAAATTATTTGCTCTTTCATTTGGCTGTTGTAGAGGAAAGATACACAGATCATAGTATTAAATGTAACTCAGGTATTTACTTCACTAGAAATAAATTACAAAGGTTTACTATTTGCTCTGAAAGAGTAAATTTGATCAGAAATATATATTTGTAATGACTACATTAAAAAAACCCACACAACTGGCTAATTTACAGATGGACAAATAAGAATTAAAGCCAATTTCACCTAGTTCAGATAAGCAAAATTCATCCAAAAAAGGCATGTTATAAAATTTATTTCCCTCATTATTTTCTATATTATGACTGTGAATCCTTTCTATTAGGACAAACTATAGATCAGAAGACTTCTTTACATAATTAATTGTTATACACAGATCATATGAAATTCTATAAAAGATTAATTCAACTAAAACAGACATTTATCATAAACTATCATTTTGAGTTGTTTTAAGATTTTCCATGACTTTATTGGATTAAAATAACATTTATCATTCACATTAAATCTTTGGATGGGTTTTAAGACTTCAAGATATTCTGTTTTCATTAAATTTGTTAGTAAGAAACCATTACTTTTAAAATTAATAGTTTGCTATATTCTAATGAACCATCTTGTCTAAATCACAATTAATTGTGAATATAAATCTATAGATATACTGAGACCTAATGTAAGAGAAGTCTTTGTTTAATAAAAAAAGATGATGCCAATTAATCCATGCTGACGATATTACATTATTTCTGAAATTATGCTGTCTCAGTTCTCTATTATGTAACAAACCACAGTGAACAATTATTAGAACAATTATTTTATTGTCCAGCATTCTGAGGGTCAGAATTCAGGCAGAGTTCTTCTAAGACTGTTTTGTGTAGTGTTGGCTGGAGTAACTTAGGTGACTGCATCCAATTGGGGGCTGAGCTGGGCTAAGCTGGGTGTGGAGGTCTGAGATGACCCTCCATATCTGGAACCTTGGGACTTGTTCTCCTCTGTTAGGTGGTCTATCACCCTTTAGGACCTCTCTCCCCAGCCAGTTAGCCTGGATTTTATAATATGGCAACTGGGTTCCAACATAGTAAGAGTGGATGCCAAAAGTTCTCTTAAGGCCTTAGAACTTAACCAATGTCAGTTTCTCCACAGAACTGATCTTCGTTCTTTGCTACTAGGCAAAGAAAGTCACAAGATCAGCCTGTATTGGGGCAGGGGTATGAAAAATGGTCTCCATGTTGAGAGAAGACGTGGTTACATAATACTGCAAATGGGTAAGGACCTAGGAAAGAGGCATTTGTTGAAAGTGATTTTACAGAATAATGATACTGCATATGCCACAATCAAAATCTAGTTTCTCAAAGATAGGCTAAGCTGTGTAGGTCATTGAAAGAATAGTCCATGCCATTCAGTAAAAATATTGTTATGTAAGGTAAAAGAAAACATAAATGGCTGGGCACAGTAGCTCACACCTGTAATCCCAGTACTTTGAGAGGCTGAGAAAGGAGAATCACTTGAGACTTGAGGCCAGGAGTTCAAGATCAGCTTGGGCACAACATAGTGAGGCCCCATCTCTAAAATTTAAAAAAAGAAAGAAGAAATGACTAGAATGCTATGAAAATTTTGGAATGTGCAGATGTATTTAGATCTTATTATTATTCCAATAATCATAACTATTGATGGCAATAATGTCATGCTTGATAATGACAAAAGTAACTCATTTTTAGCATTCTTTATAAAGCCCCCCACCTGTCACACCTTTAACTTAGCACTGGTTAACATTGCTGACTGTCTGGTGGTTGAATAGGAGGGAGTTCAGTTATTCTTGCAGAAACAGAGACAGAGTCTTAATTGGTCTATGGTAGAAATACTATATACACAGGGATACTGTGTCAGAGATCCTAGTGACAGGATTTTTTCCATGCTGCTTTGCCAGCCAGAGACCTCCACAGCCTGCAATGCCTCTGCTTCAGTTTCACTTGGACCTGCTGGGCTCACCACCAGACTCACTGCATCCACTCGGGCTAGCAGCCTGTGCTCAGCTCACTCTGCTGACCTAGATCTCATGCCTGCCAAGGGTGAGCCAGGATGCCCACTGCTATGGTAGGGTGAGTGTCTTCAGGCCAGTACAGGCACTGGTTCCATGCGAGGCTGTGGCTGAACCAGGCATACTGCAAGCAGTTTCTGCCTTGGGCGCCAGCTTCTGGATGAGGGAAATGTGGTGGTGCCCAAAAACTCCGAGATGCCAGGAACCGTGGAGCCCCAAAGGGCGTGTTACAGCATGTTACAGCTCTGGCTTAGGGAAACCTGAGGTCTGAGCCCCCAGGAAATATTATAGCTCATTTGTGTTACAGCTTATTTGTTCCTGCCATCTGCACAGTTCCTCAAACAGGAGTGTGTCCTAGATTGTTTGGTCCCATTGCTCCACTCCAGCCCTCGGCTCTTGGGCTGTCCCAGCCCCACCTCCATTTCCTGTCATATTGGGTGGAAGGACTACAGTGTTATAGCAGCTTGTTTGGCACCTGCTGTTTGGTCGATCTCAGGTTCTTGTCCCAAGTCCAGGAAGAATGGGGTTACACAGACACCTGAAGAGTGAGCAAAGCAGAGAAGAGTTTTACTGAGTGACAAAATAGCTCTTGGCAGAGAGAGGAACCCAAAGTGGTTAGCCCCAACCTGAAGGCAGGTAGTCCCCAAAGTGTGGCTGAGTCTGGGGTTTTTATAGGCTCAGAATGGGGGAGGTGTGGGCTGTAGGCAGCCTTGGAAAAAGCAACATTTGATTGATTAAAAAACATTGTTCAGAAAGAACCAAAAACATTGTTCAGGAGAGACTGGACAAACAGGAATGGAAGTTCTCACTCTTTTCAGGAACTTTACTTGGAACTGGCCGCTTGGTTTTCAGGCTTCACTTTGTTTTGGGCTTGAAGGTCAGGTTTCACTGGGGACCCATCCCTATATGCCTAAGAAATTGTTTGCTTTTCAGGAACTTTACCTGGAACTTTTCCTGAACTTTACCTGGAACTGGCAGCTTGGTTTTCGGGCTTCACTTTGTTTTGGGCTTGAAGGTCAGGTTTCACTGGGGACCCATCCCTATCTGCCTAAGAAATTGTTTGCTTCCTGCCACTATCACTAGGAAGTGACTCAGTATATTAGTGTTAAAGCACAAAGCCATCTACATTTGCTTTTGTTTATTTCCATCTCTTGAATGTTCCTTTTGAGTCACATAATTCTTTGGTACAAAGAAAATGACACATAACTTTGATAAATGTTGTACAACATCTAAGCCTAGACAAAAGGTCTGGCCCTCCCAACTCAAGAGACTGCCACTTCTAGTTACTCTATCTAAGAAATGGTTCATGCTACCAGTTATCAGCAATTGTTGTCAGTTAATTGGCAATTGTTTTCACAGAAATGGCTTCCTTCTTTGACTGTAACCATGCCCGAAGTCATCACTTTTATGCTGAAAGCATTCTTAATCCTGATGCATTTATTGCTTATCCTTGCAGATCCTACACATCTTTTAAAGCAGTAAGTAAATCATTCCACTTGGAATTTAATTATAAAGTAATTTTTTGAAACACAGTCATCCAGCTAAACATTAGGGCTTTGAGTAGGTGGCAAAAACAATGCACCTACCATTTTGGGAAATAATGGATTGTTTCTGTGCTGAGTACTGAACAGTAGCTGGGATTGCTGGAGGGTTGAAATAATTCAACCAACTATTTGTATTCTGGTTGTTTCAACTCTTTTGAAGATTATATACAATTTTGCATTTGGCCATTTGTTATGCAGTAAGTAGATGCTACTGTGTAACAGGCGTAAGTCTAGGGCAAAAATTTTTCTGCATGTGTCTTTTAAATGTCATATTCAAAGATGCCCTAAGAAGGCTGAACCAATCAATAGCTACAACCAAACATATTACTGTTTACTTGGAACATGAAAATTATTTTATTAAATTTTAATTATTTATACAGAGCAGAACTAAGGCATAGATAGCTCACAGGAATTCCACACAGATCAATATGTGACAAAATACAAAATCTGATTTTACTTGAGTAAAAGAAAGAAAATCTATTTTGTAGAGGGAAGTGGAAACGATCTTCATTCTTGTGTTTTAGAGACCTAATCCCCTGTTTTATCACAGTATAAAATGTGGGCTATTCAGCTGAAGTTTACGGTAAGTAATGGCACTTTGTGAATAAGTTCTATGTTGGGACAGGAATAAGCATTTCCCTCCTGCTACAGAGCTTAGCAGGTGGACATGTTTAGGCCATCCTCTCAGTTTCTTGCCATTCTCAGAAAGCTTGACAGCCAAACATTAGCATTTCCTACATATCCTCCTTCTCCCCGACCTCCTCTTCTTCCTGCCTCAGCTGCTGCTCTGAGCACCCAAGGAATCATGGCATTTACTTCTAGTGGAAGCAGGCCCTTGGAGTCATTGTATATTTGGAGACAAGAGAGTTAATTTGCCAAATTGGAGAACCCTTAGAAGTTAGCTCATGCCTCATGGATGCTAATTTTTGTTACAAACTATAGAATGAATCAATTTCCTTGACATATTTTATTGTACTATACCCAAATAGTCATGCAATTAAATTAATTAAATTAAAGTAAGTCAGAGCCAGCTGTGGCATGCACCTGTAATACCAGCTACTTGGGAGCTTGAGGCAGGATATCCCTTAAGCCCAGAAATTCGAGGCTACAGTGCGCTATGATCATGCTTCTGAATAACAACTGCACTCCAGCCTGGGCGAAAAATTGAGACCCCCTTCTCAAAAAGTAAATAAATAAATAAATAGGATGATACTGTAGTCCTAGCCTAAATATCCATGGTTTATTAAATTAAAAGTTCAAAGCCTAAAACAGCAAATTCTCAAGCACTGCTACCCAGATTTTTAAAATTTTCACATTTTGTTCATTTTCCTTTAGATTTTTAAAACATACAAATAAAATTAAAGAAGCAAAGTGCCTTATATTCCTTCCTCTAAGGCAGAGTTGAATTTGATATACATCAAATAAATGCTATTATGTTGTAAGTATGTTCTGGGTTTGCTGTTTTCATTAAATATTATAAATAAAAAATTTGAAATCCACATTGATGTACATAGATCTAATATATTTATTTTATAGGAATCAGCCATAATTTATTGATTTGTTCTCCTACTAATGTGAGTTTTGATTGTTTCCAGTTTTGTTATTAAAAGCAAAGTCTACCAACTCTGCCATCTTTGTATGTCTCCTTATATACTTGAGTGGAGTTCCTTCATGGCATACAACAGAGGTGAAATTATCAAAGGAAACATGCATTTCCTTCTTTATTAGATATTACCATTACCAAATCACTGTTTAAAATGTCTATCAATTGCTAAAAAAAAATAAAAATGAAGGCCACAATTTAGATATAACCCAAAGCCACCCACAACCACGTAGCCAAAAACAAGTCATCCTGATTTCGCAGAAACACTAGCTCTAATCATAAATGAAACACAAAAACGTGAGCTTTACCTCCTTGTCAACATGATTCAGGGAAATTAAACCAATCAGCTATCGAAAAATCAACATAAATATCTCTACTTGCCCTAGAGAAAAATGTTAATGTATAATAGCCGATCACAAAAAAGGTCAAAATACTTCTGCCTTTATGCTTTGTAAACTATCCTGTGACTACTGTAAGCAGGGGCTTCTTACCATTTTCAGTTTGAAGTCTCCCAGCTCAAGGACTGTTCTTTTGTGTGCACAGCAAACTTTTAAAAATGTAAAAATTTGATCTGATTACATCTTTGAAATTTTATTTTATTTTATTGCATTTTAGATTTTGGGGTACATGTGAAGAACATGCAAGATTGTTGCATAGGTACACACATGGCAGTGTGATTTGCTGCCTTCCACCGCATCATCTATATCTGGCATTTCTCCCCATGCTCTCTCCAACTCCCCACCCGCTGCTGTTCCTCCCCTATGTCCCCCCGACAGACCTGAGTGTGTGTTGCTCCCCTCCCTGTGTCCATGTGTTCTCATTGTTCAACACCCACCTATGAGTGAGAACATGCGGTGTTTGATTTTCTGTTCTTATGTCAGTTTGCTGAGAATGATGGTTTCCAGATTCATCCATGTCCCTGCAAAGGACA
>CAUYLG010059561.1:0-25194 GCA_963573385.1 Cacajao melanocephalus | reverse complement strand
TGGCACCCTCCTGTGGTCCCAGCTACTCAGGAGGCTGAGGTGAGAGGTTTGTTTGAGCCAGTGAGCTGGGGATGTCAAGGCTGCAGTGAGCCGTGATAGCATCACTGCACTCCAGCCTGGGTGGCAGAGCCAGACCCTGTCTCAAAAAAAAAAGAAAGAAAGAAAAATAGGACTGTAGTCAAGATTTAAGAGTCATCAGCTATCTAATCAAAGAAAAAACAGGAGCCAAAGAGGGAGGCCTGTGTGGACAGCTCCAGCATGGGGGGTGTTGGAGGAGGCGCTCACGGAGGAGGTGGTGGCAGAGACTGAAGAGGCAAGGAGAAGCAGGAGAGTGTGTGGTATAGCACCTGCCACAGAAGGAGGGCATTTTGAGAAGGAGTGGCACCAGGTGCCAAGGGCTCTGGGAGGAGGCTGGCGAGCCTTCATTGGTTTGGCAAGAAGGAGGTCAGTGGATGTGTCTTTAGGTACAGAACTCAGAGCTGAGTGACGGGAGGAGCACAGACCTCCATTTGCTGGGAAAAGATCTAGTGAAGGACCTTGGTTTACAGGAAAAGAGAGACTAGAGCTTGCCTATAGGCTGGGGGAAGGAGCCAGAGAGAGGAGAAGGGGAAAGTGAGGCAGAGAATTCTCAGAGGAGATGGGTAGGACCTAAGAGGAGAGATGGGCCCGGGCCTGGCGGGGAGGCCAGTGTGAATGGAGGTGTGCATGGCCGCTGCAAGGGTGGCTGTGAGAGAGGTCCCACCTGACAACCAGTTTTCCCACTGAAGTAAAGAGTGGCAGCATTTGAAAGGGTCGGAGTCTAGGAGTTGTCTGGGGGCACTAAGGAAAGAAGGGATATTTTGGGCTGTTATTGAGAACAAGAAAGTTGGCCAAGGCCTAATAAAGGGATTGGCGGCGGGAAGTGAAGAAGATGCCTGTGCAGAGTGGGGCTGGGAAGGAGGGGGAACAGCAAAGGAGACAACTTATGGGAAGTAAACACTCAGCTGGCAGCAGGAGTTCAGAACTAGAGGTGATGCCCCTGCCTCCTGAATCCACCAAAATGTCAGATGGGGCCAGACTTCCACAGTATATGGGCTGGGGGTGTGGGTCATTCTTTTCAATATTAAAATAAGAATGACCCAAGCAGGCTGGAGAACATGGGAACCTGTAGGCCACTGGTAGGTCTGTAGGGCCTTGTGGTAGAGCTCTGTGAGGGCTTGGGCTTTATGGGCCCCCAGGGAAGTTCTCTAGCCATGGCAAGGCGGCCGCCCCCTTGATGTGCTCTGCTTTTGATGTGCTCTGCAGGAAGCAGCTGAGCCCCAGTGCCTGGCCCAGTTAGCCAGAGCTAGGCAAGCCTCTGGAGTCACCTCCCTTAAAGACTTCCCTTTCCAAGCCACAGAAACTAAAGAGTGCCACAGTGGCCAGGGTCACATTCCTCCAGACGTAGTGGAAGACGTGGCCAGCATGAAGGATTCGGCCTGGGTCTCTGTGTATTGCGCACAGTGAGGCTTGCACCCCCAACTCCCTGGCTCTGATGACCTGTTAGCCCCATGACTGGGTTGAGAAGGACATGGTAATAATTACCATAATAAATTAAGTATGAGGGCTAACTATAAAAGTCTGCATACATTACCTCATGGACTTCTTCCAACCACCTGCAAGGTGAGTTGAATTATTCCTACTTTTCAGATGAGGAAATCGGGGCTCAGGGGATAAGTTCAATAACCTATCCATGGTCCCAGGCAGTAAATGAAAGACTTGAGATCTGAACCCTATCTGTCTAGCTGTGCTCTTGCCCCTTTTTGTTAAATGAGTACAAAGAGACCAGAAAATGGCTATATAAGGGCTCAGGGGTAAGGGAATGGACTTGGTGTTAGGAGACACACTTTTAAGTCTCACCTCTGTTGTTCACCAGCTGGGTGTCCTTGGATAAGTCATGACATGGGGAAGCAGGCCAGGACTAGGCTGCTTTTCCCTATGTCCATCCATGGTGCCCTCCCTTTGGCCAGTGGGTGCCATGCACAGCAGGACACTGGCCATCCTGAGAGTTGGTTGTCGGCCTTGGGAGTCAATTGCTATTGACAATTACTGTTGGGAGAGGGAAGAATCAATATCTAATAAGTAGGAAGCTACAGGGCTCATATGAACCTTGCCCCACCTATGACAGCTGGGCCAGTTGCCTTACTCCAAACCCGGGGCCCACCTCCACACCTCAACCCAGCCTGCACAGCCCCTGGCCCTCCCATCATAACCCCTGTCGTTGCTCTCTCTCTGCTCTATTCGCAGGTCCCTCTGCTGGCTCTGGTTCTGCGAGGTTCAGCCGGAGGCCCACCTGTCCTGATACATCTGTTGCCGGCAGCCTCCCCACACCTCCAGTCCCCAGACACAGGAAGAGCCACAGCCTAGGCAACAAGTGGGTGACTGGGCAAGCCCTCCCCCGGGGCTTCAGACCGTCCTGCACATGGGCCTGGACACAGTGCAGGGAAACACTTGCTGGCTGGGTCCCTCCCCTGCCTTGTTCTGGGAGTTGCTGATGAGAGCTCTTGGAATCCTGGCCAGTGTGCTTTCCTGAGGCTGGTGTGGGCTCAGGAAGAGCTGAGGGGCACTGTGGCAGCACTGACTCCATACCACCGACAGGTGTCTCAGACTCAGCAGCTAATGGAGGAAGGGTGCAGGGAAGAGCAGGGAAGTAGCAGTGGCATTCCAGAGAATTTGCCCAAACCCAGTTAGTGACTCATGGAGAACCCCGAAGTCCAGTGGACACCAGTGACTGTCATCCAGGGCAGTGTTCAGTTTTCCATGGCATCTGCCTACAGAGCAGTGATCCTGCTGGCTCACTCAGCCCTGTGAGGCCCACAGCCGGGGATATGCGTGAGTCCTCGGCATGGCTGGGGCAACTATGCCTGTGTCTCCAGGGCATGAGGCACAGGCTTCTGAACAGATGAGTCCCTTCCTTCCTTTTTCCTTCCTTCTCTCCCTCCCTTCTTCCTTCCTTCCTTCCTTCCTTCCTACCTACCTGCCTACCTACCCACCCACCTACCACTTCTAAGGCACAAGCCTCAGCCCAGCTCAGGCAAGCCCTGGAGGAGCTCCAAGGCTGGAGGACAAAGAGTTGATTTCTGAGTGTTCCGCAGCCTTCTGTCCTAGACATTCTGCACATGCCTGTCAAACATGATCTCCCTGAGTCCCCATGCAGGCCTCTGAGGTGGGTGCTATTATTACATATTTTGAGAATGAGTCTAATGAGGTTCAACAAGGTGAAGTTCCTTGCAGTGGTGGAAAAACATCAGAGCGAGGCTCTGGACCAGGTGTGTGTGACTCCAGGACTAGACACCCTGGCCACAGGCCCACTGCCCCTCACCTGTGCGGCCTCATCACTCACAAGCAGCATCTGCTCACTTGAGCCTCCTAGCCACCTGGGAGACAAGGCAGGGCAAGTATTGTTATCCCCATTGGATGGATGGAGAAACTGAGGCTCAGAGAAAGGATGTGACTTGCCCAAGGTCATGCCGTGAGAGAGGACAGAGCCTGGGCTGTACTGTGGCTCTGGGTGGAGGCCTTTTTCCTGCAGCTGCACCATCTGCTCTGGCTCCAGGCAGATGTAACCACTGTCACTCCATAGATAAGGAGCTTTGCCTTCTTTCTTCCTTTCCATTTCCAGTATGATGTGTCAGTTGAGTGTAGTTGAGAGTAAAAGTGCGACATTCCCATCGGAGAAAGCAAGGCACCTACTGGACGACAGTGTCCTAGAGTCCCGCAGCCCCCGAAGGGGCCTGGCCCTGACCTCCTCCTCTGCTGTCACCAATGGACTCTCCCTAGGTAAGCGTCTCCAGCCTGCACATGATAGGCTGGTGGGCTATAGGCCCAGCGTGTGCTCCGTGTCTGTCTCTGTGTCACTGTGCCATGCCCAGTGGCCCCTCACCTCTCTGCAGAGGTGGCTGCCTGCAGGAATTGCCCAGAGCCAGGGAAACTCTTGTCTCCTAGTCTCATGGGCTTCATGAAGAGCCCTGGATCTGTCCTCATCCTGCTGGTGGCATGGCAGGCAGGTAGAAGAAGCAGCCAGACACATCCCTGAGACCAGCTGCCCTTGGCTGGCAGCTCCCCACACCAGACTGGACCACAGTCAGGCCTCTGACCCTGAGGGATCGTGACCCATAGGGCCCTGCAGGGCAAAGCAGGAGAGGTTGCCAGGGAGGGTAGCTGGGTGGGCCACTGGGTTCTCCCTGCGTACCTGTCTTCACACTGTGCAGCTAGAAGGAGGGAGGATAAAAAATTGATGTTCACGGATGAAATTGCATCACTGAGTGTCAGCCAGACATGATGCTTATTGCAACAGAAGAGACAGAAATTGTGCTGCTGAGGCTGGGATAGGACAAACTTGACATTAGGACTCAGGCTGGTGAGTCCTACAAGAGCTCTGCTTGTAGTTCCGTCCCCCTGCAGTGTCCAGGTCAGCTGAGGACAGGTGGCACCACCCTGTCATTACTGCCATCAGGCCAGTGCTCTCTCTGATGGCTGTTGCCTTTCAGTGTGCCTGTGACTCTTTGGTCTGTGTGTCTGTGTGTCTGTCGGCTTCCCTTAGCAGAAAGTCCTCCCAGGGCTGGTAATTCGACCAGTTGCTGAGCTAGGAGTTGATTTTGTGAAGACTGCAGGGCAGAAGGCCCAGAGCATGGGGGTGGGGGGCAGGTGGGGGTAAACAGGAGAAACAGGCAGGAATCACTCTCACATCCCTGTGAAAGCAAGTCAGTCTCAGAGGGCGTGGGCAGTATCAGTTCAGGGGTCGCTGTCTCCCACGCCCTAGAAGTCTGACAAGCAAGTTCTGTGTCTGCCTCTGTCCTCAGAGGAGGTCATCCTGTTTGGAGTCAGTCAGGGTTATATAACGGCTCAGGACAGTACATCCAGGGTTCCAAGGTGTGCCTTGGGAGAAGAGTTCCAGGTTCCATGTGTGGGGAAAGGCTGGGTTGAGCAAAGGTATGCAGGTTTCTTCCCAGAGTCGCAGCTCTGCTGGTGGTGGGGAGGAGTCCTCTCAGAAGGCATCAGAGTCGTGACTCCATGTTTGGATCCCCTTCCACAAATACTCCTTTTGTGGAAGCTGTCTTTCTGTCTCTCCTGGATTTCCCCTCTGGGGTCCCCTTCTACCTAGTATGGAAGCTTTCTTTCTTCCTCTCCTTTTTCTCTTTCTTTATCTAAATAAATCACTTTCTGCAAACTCTGAAAAAAAAAAAAAAGAAGGCATCAGAGTCCACAGTTACCACATTCTTTTGTTATGGAACCATTTTCTTTGGAGTGTCCGATGGGACCTGAGTTCTGAGGAATGCCCTCTGGGAAATGCTGGCCCAGTGGCACTCAGCTGGGCAGAAGAACAGCTGTTTTATATCCAGAAAACTTTCTGAGCTGCCCGAGTCCAGGCCTTGCTATTCCTGAGACAGAAAACGGAGTCAGAAGCAGAGCTGTCCAGCATCCAGATGGGGGAATCACAAGGTTATTTGGTTCCTGCCTCTTCAAGTTGGGGAATTGAAACTGTTTTTCTTTTGGGCCCAAAGCCATGAGTAAGTGGCCATGTATGCATGTGCCCTGTTGGGAGCTGGGCTGGTCCTCCCTTCTGTGATGAGGGCCATTACTCAGACAGATGCCAAGGGGCCTGGGATCCCCTGCCTCCCCGTTTCCCAGTGCTTGGCCTTGGTGCTCTTTCAGGCAAAGACCACTGAACCTCAGAGCCTCAGAGATTTTCACCTGTCACCCAAGCATCCATGCACAGTCCAGAAGCATTGTGCATGGATGCTTGAGTGACAGGAGAAAATCTCTCCTTGGAGAGGTCTTAGAGAGCCCAGGAGAAACAGGGTCACCCACTCAGCCCAGAGGGACAGGCCTGAAGGAGAAATAGGTAGCAGAGCTGTGGGGCCCAGCCCTTCTCTGTGACTTCACTGGCCAGGGGTCTGCAGGGGCTCTACCTCAAGGCTCCTGTCTGATGCCAGGTAGTTACACTGTGACCCCTGGGGAAGAGGTACTCATTTGGCCTCACCAGGTAAGGCCTATTCTAGTCCTGGCTTCACTTGGGCCAGAGGGAGGCAGTGGTAGAGTCAGGTCAGGCCCAGAAGAAAGCCTGAGGACCCAGACCCCAACGAGCCAGTGGGCAGGTAGCTGCAGCCCTCAGGGCAGCAGGAAGGTAGTAGAGGATCTGCCTGGAACAGTGGGATGGTGGGGGGTGGGTGGTTCTTTGACCCTCTCAGAGCCAAGTTAGAACTAGCAGCAGCAAAAACTCAAGTACATTGAGGCTCCCTGTGTCAGGAAGCAGTTTCTGTGGCACTTCTGTGAGCTCAGGGGACTGGGCCCGGTGACCCAGGAGAACGGGCCCCTCTTCTGTGAGGCCATTGTGCTCATTGACCTGTGTTCCTTTTCCAGGCAGTAGTGAGAGCTCAGAGTTTAGTGAAGAGATGTCTTCAGGGCTGGAAAGGTGAGTGTGGCCTCAGCATGGCCTCCCTCCCAGGGGAGGTGCTCAGGGCCAAGGGAGCTGGAGACAGGCCCGGGGCAAGGACAGGCCCTGTCCCACCCACCGCATGCCGGCCTCTGTGAGGCTGCTCTGTGGCTCCTCCAGCCCTCTCGCCGGGGCAGGGCCCACTAGGAGGGAGGATGGAAGAGCAGGATGGGTGTCGGGGCCCCAGCCCCCATGCTTTGAGCAGCCCCACGCCTCCTCTGGTCCAGGAAGCTCTTCCTCCAGCACAGCTGCAGGAGGCCTGGGAGTAGATTGGGCCTTAAATGTGGGTTCTTGAAAATGGAAGCCTAAGAAATGGTCTGGTCTTGAGATGGGCATGTGGCTCCGCCTGGTGGTGTCTGAGAATATTGCACCCAAATGGCTTCAGGCCTTGGGTATTCATTGACCCCACCCTGCTAGGCACTGGTGACAGGAAAGCGGCCACAGCCTCTGCCTCCCTCGAGGATCCCTCAGCCCAGAGTTTGGCTCCCTGGGAGAGCCTGTTTGCCAGGGCCCCAGGCCTTCTGCTCAGGAATTCCCATTGCACATACTCCGTGTACTGGTGTTTTCCTGTGCCAGGTGCCAGGTGCCAGGTGGTCTCTAGGAAGGCAGGAGATGCTGTGAAGGCGGTGCCCTCACAGCCATGGCACCGCCAGGGGTGAAGGGCATCATGGTGACTAAGGGTCTGAGGGGAGGTGGGAAACATCCAATAACATAGAATGTCCAGGAAAGGCAGGTTTGCACCAGAATCCAGGGCCCTGGGTGCACATGCACACTCACAGTGATACACTCACAGTGATACACTCACAGGTACACACACCTTACACACTCACATATACCCAGGCACACACTGTGCACTTGCACTCGCCTATAGATGCAGTCTCACACATACACAGGCACACACACGTGCTTGTGTACACATTCATATAATCACTGTCACACGTGGGTGTATATACTCTCACACATGCACATATGCATGCATGCATGTACACGCACACATTTTTGTGCACACACACGCACACACCACTCCTCCTCTGGAGCTGAAGCTTCTCTCCTCGGTCGCCATAATCATTAGTTGACCACAGAGAAAATAAGTGCTACCTAGCAACTCCTCCCAAGGCAGAGGGGCAGTCTGCTGGTCAGTGCTCTTGAATGAGCATGGCCTGTGCCAAGCACTGTCTTGGTGCTTTGCAAGCACAGACATACCGAATTCTGCACAGCAGCCATTCATAGCGTCCCCATTTCATACATGTGAAAAACAAGGCTCAGAGAGGTGAAATGACTTACCCGCTCCACACTCCGGTATGGACAGAGCTGAGCCACACCCAACAGCCTGCTGACCACTGAGCCACCTCTTCATCACTGCTCCACACCTCGGCCAGATACGGGGACCGCGCCATATAGGACAGTCAGTCTGTCTGCCTGTGAAACCCAAGATGGGAGATGGCAGGGGAGTGACGATGTGCCAGCCCTCAGAGGCTCTCTCTTCTCCCTCTCCACCCATCTGGGTTGCTCAGGCAAATGGGCCAGTAGCTTTCACCCTGGGAGCCACCCCAGCAATGGCGAGGAGAACCGGACAGGCACAAGGGCAGACTCCAGAACTCTCAGCACCAGTCAGGGGACTCCTGGGGACACCCTAAGGGAGATGGCTTACAGGCAAGCAGTACCTCCCCTGGTCTCAGGCCAATGAGAAGACATCAAATGGCAAACATAGTCACAGATCCTAAACAGCAATTAGACCTGGACCTGTCTTTCATTCATTCATTCTTTCTCTCGCTCATTCATTCATTGACTCACTTATTCATTCAGTAGCCGTTAAGCAACTGCTCCCTGCCAGACACCACACTAGCAACTGAGGGTGTAGCAGCTATAGTTCCTGCTAAGAACTCATGACAGATTAGAGCTACTAGGAAAGAGGATGGCGAGACATAATTCCTTGTCCCAGGGAGATGATGCTGTTTGCAATGCTGTCATGATCACTGTGGGCCACAACATTTCACAGCATTTAGATCACTATCCATCTGAGTATCTAGAGTAAATGATTTTGGGATGGTCTCATGGCTGGTGCAGATGCCTGGCCCTGCCTCCAGCAGCCTGGAAACAGCCCTGCAGGGAGGATGTCCTGTTTCTCATCCTCTGAGCATGGCTCTTGGCCCAGCCCCACCTTGCTGAGGGGAGCAGGAGGCCACCTGCTTTGGAGGATGCCAGTGGGCCTCCAGTCAAGACCCAGGCCCCATGCAGTCTTAATGACCCCAATCAAGACCCAGGTCCCTTGGCCACTGGCCTCCATCTCCATCCTGCACTGCCTCTTACATTCCCTGAAATAATCCACACTCGCAAAAGCACAGGAGCATTCTGGGCCTTCCTGGAGAGTCCATGGGAGAGTTGGAGGGGAAGATTTACCTCTTACAGCTTGAAAATCTTCATTACATGTGGCTTTTTTCTTTCAATTACTCACCTTCATGCTCTTACCTGGGTCTTCTCTATTCCTGACCTTCGTGGGCCCAGTCCTTAGCTCCTCCAGGTCCTCCCTCCGCTCCCAGCTCTCCCCCAGGCCAAATCCTCCTACTCTATAATGGGAAGCAGATTCCCTCTTCCCCAGAAGACTGAGTGTCAGCCTGCCTGGGCCCAAAGGCCAGCGCCTGCCCTGAAAGAGCCTCTCCTCCTCGGAGACCCCACCAGCAGTTCCCTGAAGAACACAGCTTTCTCTGCATTTTACGCTGCTTGAGCCGACAGAGACTGTGGAGCCAGAGCCAGAGGTGCAGGGGAGGCCTGGGCCCCACTCAAAGAAATGAGGGTGTAAGAGAGGAGAGGAAGAGGCTTGGCCATGGTGGGGGAGACAGCATTTTCCCCCACAGCTCTGAAGCTTAGGGCCCACAGTCTTCTATTGAAGATTGCCACCAGCCCCTGCCCCTCAGCCTTGATAATAAGCCTGCCCAGGCTAGGAAGAGAAATAGAGCCAGATACCAAGGTGAAAGGCAGGGAGACCCAGGGCCAGTTCCTCCACACCACACACACCCCCGGCGGGTTGAGGGCACACCTTCATCACCATGAATGCCACTATCAGCAGGCAGGCAGCAGTTTCTGTTGTCTGGCCAGGGGTGGGACCCTGTGTGCCTGTCTGGTGAGTTTGCCTTCCCTGCGTTTACACACATAGATGTCTCCTCCATGGGTGGTAGCCAGAGTTCAGGCTCCAGATGCCCAGTGGATCCCCAAAGTGTCTGGCCATGAAGAGCTCCCGCACTGGAGCTGGAGCCCGCTGAGGCCTGTGGAACTGCTGTACTGCCCTCGGTAGGAATGGGCCTGTTCCTACTGGATTGTGGAACAAGGGTACAGAGAGCAAAGGGGACCCTCTTCTGCTCTGTATCCTCCTATCTCTTCACCCGTGTCAGCCTTGGCAAGGTCACAGGGCCTGTGGGGCCAGGGAGGGGCAGTGAGACCCAGGGAGGTGTGTGTTAATTACTTCTGAACTCCCAGGCTGCCTTAAAGACCCTCCCCTGCCCTCAGGACCCAGAATGAGGACAGGGTGGTGGTTCTGGGCCAGAGGGCCATGGGCAGGAGTGGGCTTGCTCTTCTCTGTGACTGCACCTAGTGTCCCTAGTCAGCAGTTTTCCTCACCTCATGCCCAGGAGAGTAGGGGCAAGGAGGGTAGGGGAGGCCCCAGCACACTCTGCTTTCCCAGGGAGGCGGGGAGGCAGCCCCGCAGAGCATCCAGTGACCTGGTGAGGAGGGCTGTGGGCTTGTGTCAGGATGATCTTCAACTAACCTCAAGCCCCTTGGAAACGAACAGGAAAGGGAGCGTTTAATCAGGAGCAGCAGTGATGGATAACAGGTGCCTTTTTCTGCCTGATTTGGAAAGCAAGTGTTGGCACTAAGATGAAAACAAGAATATCAGCCTACGAGTTAAAGTATTTTAAATGAGGTATTTTTAAAAAGACTAACAAAATGGATTGCAGAGGCGATCATATATGTACATATGAAAATAGAGTCTCACTCATCCTATTTCTGGGCTGTAGGTTTATTGAGTGAGTTTATTTTCCCTGTATTCTCCAGATTTTCCACAATGGGTAAATGTTTCTTTTCCACCCAGAAAAACAATTAACATTTAACTTTATAAAAGAAGACGTAATCAGAAATGATTACTAATCAGTTTTTAACAACTGAAATATGATAGTGCCAAAAAATTGATTACGAAACACTTGGCCACCATCTCCCCTGGTTGGAATCACCAGTCTCCATGGAAGGGCCTTCTCGTGTGAGGCATGGGTAGTAGGAAGAATAGGGGATGGGGGTCCTTGGAAGGCCCAGGGTGAGAGGAGGCCCCTGTAGTTGGAGAGGGAAGTGCAGCTGGGGCAGGGTCGCGGAGGCACAGTGCACAACCCTCTCTGAAGAGCCTGTTCGTCTTCCTGCTCTGAAGGAGGTGAGGGAACAGGTCAGAGCTCAGAGTCTTAAATAAGTCCTGCCAGGTCCACAAAGGACGGGAAGCAGTTGTGCAGGATGCAGTGGGAGCCCCCAACAGGGCAACCTGCATTGGGCCCCAGGCTCAGAGGTGGCTTCTGGAGGAGGGGATGGTTAAGCAGTAGTCCAGGACATTTAGTGAAGAGGACCCTAGAGAGCCCTCGAGGAGGGTCCTGAGGAGGCTGTGGGCTGTGAGTTATGCACCAGGCTGGGACAGGTGGCCCAGGGCATGGTATCTGTAAGAGTCTCGTACAGGAGAGCTGGGCCCCATGGCAGGTTCTGTTCTCTTGAGTTGTCAGTGTACCTCCACAGTGAAAGGCACAGCCAGCCATGTCAGGGGACCTGAAGTTAGGACCACTGATCCTCCCAGGCCCTTGGGTAGCTCTCAGTACCTCTGAGCCTCCATTCCTCAGCCCTGTGATGAGCCTAGGCACGGTGAAGACCTCGCATATCTGAGGAACTGATTTAGGAACTGTTTTTTTTTTTTTTTTTTTTTTTTGGGGCAAAGTCTACTTTGTTTTCTAGGCTGGAGTGCAGCGGTGCTGTCATAGCTCTCTGCAGCTTTGATCTCCCAGGCTCAAGCAGTCCTGCTGTCTCCGCCTTACAAGTAGCTGGGTACAGGTGCATGCCACCATGCCTGGCTAATTTTTTTATTTTCATTTTTCAGTAGAGATGGGGGCTCATTGTGTTTCCCAGCTGGTCTCAAGCAATCCTCCTACCCCTACTTCCCAAAGTGCTAGGAGGACAGGCAAGAGCCACGGTGCCCAGCCTGAACTGGGGACTTTTATGAGTTTCCCTCGATAGATACTACTTACCAGCAAGAAAGCAACCCAGGAGTCTAAGGCTGGGTAGGGGAAAGAAAAATGTCCTCAAATGCAATTCAGTCATCAAGGGAGAGATAGACCGGAATGACGGCAAATTTCTGCCAGCAGCTGCTGGCCTCCAGGATGACACTGGACTGTGGGAGGGCTCCTCCAAGAGGTCACTGCAGACAGTGGCCCCCAGAGTGCTATAGGGTGGTGCTGTAGGGTGTTCAGGGAGTTGGGTGATGCACTTTCTGCCCATGTGAGGTCTACCTGTTTGTTTTAGCTGGCAGGATCATCTGACATCCTTAGGGAGGCACCAGGAAGTGGAGTCATGGCAACAGAGCATCAAGCCTGCTGTCCCCAAAACTGAGTTTTAAAAGACACTTGTTTCCTTCCTTGAGAAGATGGAGGACCCTGGCATATGCCCAGGTTTGCCATGTCACAAGGATGCCTCTCAAGCCCCAAACTCTGCAGTATTTTGGGAGAGTCAGGCCAGGCCCTGGAGGCGATCCTGCAGGTGATGGGTCCCTTTGGCTGCCATGCTTCAAGGGTGGGGAGAAGGTTGGAACATCAAATGGATACAGGAAGTGAGTCTTCTAAGACAGGAGAGGGTAAAGGAGAAAGAGGGCCATTCTCAGGGTGACTGCCACAGAGGACTTCGCTGTCCCCGCAACCTGTGGCTGAGGCCGGGATCCCAGGCTCTCGTTCCTCCCTTGAGTTTGGTTTCCTTGAGTTCATCCTGCTGCCAGGCGCCTGGCTTCAGTGGTGTGAACTCTTGGCCTGTCTCTCCTGAATGAGACTCAGAGACACTGAGCCCTGGGCCACCTGTCCCAGCTTGGTGCAGGACTCAGAGCTTGAGGCCTCCTCAGGTCCCAGGACCCCCGTCGAGGGATCACTAGGATCCTCTTCATCAAATGTCCTCTGGGTGGTAGCCCAGTTAGACAATTTGCCAGCTTCTGATTTGGATTTCCCTCCAATATGTGATCTTTTGCCTCACTCCCTTAGCTGCAGACACTAAAGTCTGGCAATTGAGGTTCCAACCAGCAGACTGAGATAAGTCTGCAGAGAGAAGAGTGCACAAAGAACCCCCTGCCTCTAGGTGCCAGGGCCTTTTGCTTGACTCTGTTTTTGAGCCCTGCCAGGCAGCTGCTGCTGCTTCATGGTAGCTGAGAAATTTCTGCCCACAGCTTCTCTGTTCAATACCTACAATTCCTCCAGAGTCAGCACCTAGAAAGTGGGCAGGACACTCCTTCCATCTCGTGTCTGTCCTTCTCTGTGCATATCTGCTTTATCCCTCCCCAGTCTCTCTCAGGCAAGATTTCTGGACTTCTCAGTGCACAGAGGGGAAGATGGATGATACCTCAGAGCTCTCAAGTTTACATGTGATAGTTTTGCCCAGCCACTGAGCCTCGCTTTAAGCCTCTCAAATCTGGTTCCTAATCACCAAGAGAGAAGATCTGGCTTACTGGCTTGGATTACTGCTGTTGCCCTGTCCCCTCAGCTGTCACAAGGACGGGGGCATGCAATACAAATGTGGTTCCTAGGGACCCACTTAGTGAATCAGGGACATTGCCCAGAGAAGAGTAGGTGACCCATAGAGAGCAAATATCCTTCAAAAAGTACTACTAGAAGGGACATCCCAGGGCCCAGCAGAATTCAGGGTGGCAGCTTCCTGCCTGAAGATGAGGGTGAAGCATCAGAAAGTGGCCAGGATAAGCCATGGCCTAATTGGACTGGCTTCCCATCCAGAGTGTGTGGGCGCAGGTGGACACTGCTGATGAATAGCATCACCTGGGCCCTTCCACGTGTGCACTCCTACCCGGGCACTGTGTACTTGAGGCTGGGGCTCTGTGTACAGAAGATTAGGGGAAGTGTATTAGTCTTTTCTCATGCTGCTAATAAAGACGTACCTGAGACTAGGTAATTTATAAAGGAAAGAGGTTTAAGTTCAGCATGGCTGGAGAGGCCTCAGGAAACTTACAATTATGGCGGGAGGGAAAGCAAGCATGTTCTTCTTCACAAGGTGGCAGCAAGGAGAAGTGCCAAGCAAAAAAGTTTGAAAAGCCCCTTAGAAAACCATCAGATCTCATGAGAACTCACTCACTATCACAAGAACAGCAGCATGGGGGTAACCACCCCCGTCATTCAATTAACTCCCACTGGGTTCCTCCCATAACATGTGGGGATTATGGGAACTACGATTCATGATGAGATTTGGATGGGGACACAGCCAGACCCTGTCAGGGAGGGAATCTACTTCTGCTAAGACCAAGATTACCAAGGCCTCAACATAATTATTTTCTGCTCCTCAACCTCCTAACCCAGAAACAGTGACTTAGGGCTTTATGAAATGTAATACCCAGGATATTTACAACCTAATGTGTACCTAGAAAAAGATGGAGTGAAGATGGCCTTTCAGACCCACTTGACTAGTCTGAATGCTTATGATGCTGTTGGCCCAGGCAGTACCTTGGCTGCTTCCACCTCAAAAGCACCATCCACTCTTCCTCTTCCTCGTGTTGTGATCTTGGGCAAGTGACTCTACCTCTTCAAGCATCAGATTCTTTATCTATAAGGTGGGGATAATGATAGTGCCTACCTCACAGTGTTATATGAATAAATGAGATGCTGAATGAATCCTGCTTAGCACACTGCCTGGCACCCATTGTCTCATCACCACCGCCACTATCGTTACCACCATACCATCATCATTCCATCCTCCCACTTTCACCATCACCACCACCACCACCACCACCATCATCATCATCTCATCATCTCATCATCCCGTCATTGTCATCATCCCATGACCCCATCCTCCTCCTCCTCCCCCTCTTCCTCCTCATCTTGCACACCCTTTGGGACTGTTCTACCTTGTTGCCAGTCGATGTCTTCCCTAGACCCAGGTTCCCTCAATTGCCTGTTGCAGCCCTCCTTCTCCTGACCCCACCTAAGATCCCTGAGAGGGGACAGTCAAATCCTTCCTAGAATACTGTGTTCAGCCACTTGTTCCCAGAATGACACTGGGAAAAGTGTCTGTGGTTCTGGGCTGTAAGCCCCCATGTCAGTTACCAAAAATAAAAAATAAAAAATCCATGATTTTTGGGGTTCCTCTGATATCACCACTCCATCATTTTGCATCTTCTGGCCCTGAACATTCAAATAACAAATTTTCTCAAAGCAGAGACACTTCCAGACACTTCCAGATTGTCTGGTTCCAGTGGCTGAAGATCCTAGCTCCTCTGTGCTAATGCTGGCCTGCTAGGCAGCCAGAGTTGCCTTGCCCAGCACAGTCCTCCTCCAGCTCTGGAGGGCTTACCTGGGAGGGAAGTCTGGCCACTTCCACCCCTGACTCTATGTCCTAAAGGCTGGCCTGGAGAAAAGTCACACTGGTGCTGCCCTTCAAGGCCTGGGGTTGCTCCCCCGGCTCCAGAGAGAGCAGGTTTTGACTTCCAGAGCCTGGAACAGCCACACTGGCACAGGCCCTCCACCCACACCAGCAAGTGAGCCTCCCTTTGTGAACACTTGCGTCTCTATCTTTAATGGCAGGCCATTGGGGTGGGACAAGTGGCTTTGCCTCCTTGAGTCTCAGTTTCCTCATCTAAAACTGTACGAACAGAGCCCCCTCACAAAGCTGGGCATGCTCGTGTGTGAAAGTATGTAGTTGGCACGTGGTATGCAGTTGAGAAGAGGCAGCTGCTCTTCAGCGCCAGGCAGCCAAAACTTCCAGGAGACTGCTCCACTGGGGCCACCAAGGGACCAGGAGACCTGGGAGGTGGCCCCATCCTGGGAGATTTCCAGGCCTAAGAATCTTGTGGTCATTCTGTCTCAGACACTGACAAATCCCAAGCAGCATAGTGCAGGTGGAGACCCACAAGTAGAGGTACTTCAGAGAGTAGAATGCCAGAAGGGGCCTCACATGGGCTCAGTCCATGTGACAGAGCCCACCATGTTTGATGCTGCTGCCTCTCCCTCTATCCTGAAAGTCTGCATGTCGCAGTGTGGTGAGGAGCTTGGGCTGTAGAGTCAGACAGTCCTGGGTTCAAGTCCTAGCTTACAAGGCTCATGCCTTGGTCAAGTAGATTCACATCACTGAGCCTCAGTTTCCTCATTGTGGGGAGGGTAAGGGTGCTTTACACAAAGCTTCAGTGACAGCATGAGTGCACGTGATTAGGTTGCAGGGGCATCAGAGCATGTGAGCGCTCACTGCCTAGTGACTGCTTGGTTTGTCGAGAGCTACCCGGTGGCCCCTGGTGTCCTTGTGCTCCCCACCAGTCCACTCCTCACCCCTTTAGGGAGGACATGAGGAAAGGCTCCTTACAAGGCTAGCCTGCCTGGAAGGTCCTCGTTTCAAGCTCTCCATCAAAGATGTCAGTTCCATCAAACATCTGTGAAATACAAAGCCGTGTACTGTCTCATGCAAAGGGAGGGCACAATGGAGAAAATGATGGAAAGAAGGTAGCTGCACTGGCCCCTGTACCCTGTCTGAGGTACTGTGGGAACTGTGGACGGTCCACTGCCATCACATATTCTCCTCAGGTAACAGGGAAAAAGACTCAGGAGAAGAAAAGTGGCAAAGGGGCCAGAGGGCCTGGCTCTGGGAAGGGGGACTCTATCTTCAACTCCAAACAGGTGGCAGCTCAGAGCTGGAATCCAGCTCAGATGAGGAGGAAACGTCCCTGGGTAGCAGACAAAGCCACAAAGGATCTCACTGCAGTAAAGGCCATTGTCAGACCCTGCTCAGAAGAAATCCTGGTGATGGCTGGAAGAAGAGCAGCTCTGGAGGCAGCCGTGGCTGGTTCCCCTGAGCAGCACGGCTTCCACACAGACTTGGGACCTCCTGTGCTAGTGCACTCACCTGTGAGGTGCTCAGTATGTGGTTCCAGGAACAGTGACATTGGGGACTGTTTCGCTTGTCCAAAATGAGATTCACAGTTATCTGCATGGGTCACATTCACTCACTGCACTCCACCCCTCTTTCTGGGAGGGAGGTGCCATTGGGCCAGTGGCCGGGGAATTGGGCACTCCAGGGCCTCTCTCCTCTGTGTCACAGCTCAGTAGGGGTGGGGGTGGGGTCAGCCTATGACCACCCTGACACCCATTATGTTAGAGGACTGGGGAGCCAAGCTCATGCTATGATATGCTGTCACCCAAAGAGGAAGAGCCGATGGGCAGGAGGCTCGGGGGGCCAAGAGCAGCTGTCCCAGCTAACCATCAGACTCCCACCAGCCCTGAAATTGGGTCCCTAGACAGTGGACCCAAGATGGTCATCAAGAAGAGCACCTTCCTGGAGGGAGGACAGAGGCCCCTGGGCAGGTATGATGCACTGCTGCAATGCGTGAGGGCAGCCCCACACCACCCACAGGTGCTGATGTCACAGAGCAACATGCAGCAATGTACAGCTGACTGTGGAGGACCAAGAGGATCTTACAAAGGAATTCCGGGCCTCATCTGACTTTATGAAGTTGACTACATTGTCGTCTGGCCAATGGGCAAGAAGAGCTGTGGTCAGAGAATAGGCCATGCTTCAAGGGTGGGGGAAAGGTTGGAACATCAAATGGATACAGGAAGTGAGTCTTCTAAGACAGGAGAGGGTAAAGGAGAAAGAGGGTGCCTCCATGCAAAGAGGCTGAGCAGGAAGCTGCACGTTGCCCCGGAAAGGCTCACTGCCAGGGAGTGCAGGCGAGAGGAAAGCCAGATGGCTGCCCACGGAGCAACCCTGGAGTGTGGCTCCTGGATGCTGCAGCAGGTCACAAAGCAAGTTTGCAGGGACCTGGCTGGAGCCGCAGAGGAGACTGTCCAGTGGAGAGGATGTAGCACACAGAAGGCTCCAGTTGCGTCCTAGTGAATGACCCCCAGGCCCAACCTGCACACAATTCTGTGTGCACTGTTAACGTGGACTTGCCATGGACTATCTGGGCTGTACAGTGTTTGCTTTGAAACATCTCAGCCCTAGGCTGAGGCAAGTGGGCATGCCTGGATTTTAGTCATGCTCTTGACCCTGGAAAAATGGTGAACACTCAATTAAAAGTTGAAAGAATTAACTGGGGACTTGGGGACTCTGAGGGGTGCTGTGTTTATTGGCCTGGCAGCTCCAGGTGTGCTTGCAGTATGGCCGAGGAGGCTGGGAAGGAGTTGGGGAGGGAGGGAGGTTGCTCTGTGGGGCTTCCTGAGCTAATTGACCATGTAGTCTGGGGTGCTCTTGCCTCCTTTAGGAGCATCTGATCTTTCAAAGCTGTTGCTAAAATTTAACTCTTTTCCTCTGTAGCAGGGGACGTCTCTATGCCACCCTGGGGCCCAACTGGCGGGTTCCAGTTCGGAATTCTCCCAGAACCCGGAGCTGTGTCTACAGGTATTCATGTGTTCATTTGTTCAACACATAGCTTGTTATGTGGCCTGCTGGATGCCAAGCACTGTGCTAAAGGCTGCCAAAAGAAACAGACACAGCCTTTGCCTCCATGAGGCTACTTCCAGGTGCACTGACTATCCCAGAGGAGGTAAAGGGCACTCAGGGAGAGGAGCGGAGACACACTTGGTTGGGGAGATCAGGGAAGGCCTCCCTGAAGAAGAGACTGGAAGAATAATAGGAATTCGCCAAATAATTGGGAGTGGACAGTTAGGGCAATGAGAGTGCTCCCAGCAAAGGGACAGCCGTGGACTGTGAGGCAGGAAGAGCCGGGTGTTTAGAGTGAAGGAAAGGCAGTGTTGGAAGGAATGAGAGAGGGCAGGGACATGAGATGAGCTGCAGCTGCATCCAGCAGGGGTGAGGATGGTGGCTCAGATTTTAAAAGCAACAGGGAGCCATGAAAGGGGTTTGCTGTGGGCAGGTGGAGGAGAGGAGAGAGGGAGGGTGGAGGCATTGGCCAGTGTGGACCCAGGAAGGCCAGTGAAGTGCACTGAGCAGTGGCTGGAAGGAAGGCCATGTGGCCTAAGGTATGGTGGGATGGCTAAGATGGATGGTCAGGCATATTTAGTATCTGATCCCCAGTGTATCCTTGGGATTGATTAGGTTGTAGGGGCATCAGAGAGAGAAGAAAACCCCCAGCTTTCTGGCTGAAGTGGCCAGTAGGGGGTGGTGCCATTCATGGGGTGTGGGCAGATCTGGAGCTCAGGAGGGAGGTCTGGGCTGCCATGCCCTGGATGCCTTCATCTTTAGATGGTACTCGAGTCCCCAAGGGAGAGGATGAAAGAAGAGCCTGGGAAAGGTGTGGGGAATGGTGCGTGTGGGCTTGTGTCCCTCTGCCACTCCACACTGTCTCTTCCATTCCTCACTGCTCCTCCAAGGCTCCTGCCAACACCAGAAGGAAGGGCTGCTGCAGCTGGGGCTGTGTAGGCACCAGCTTCTCAGGTGTGGAGGAGCCCACACCAACCCTAGGGAATGGCCAGGCTGCAGCTGTGACAAAAGCATCCTTCAGAATAAGGTGGGGGTGCTGATTGGGGTCTGGTTTATGAGGAACTTGGTCACCAAGCCTGGAGCTTTGTAGCCCCAGAGAGACAGGTGTGGGAGTCCTTGGTGGTGGGGTCCTTCATGTGCGTCATCACCTGGCCCTCTCCTCCAGGCCTTGCCCTGCGCTGTTGAGTCCTCTGGATTGCTGGGACATCACAGACTTGGCAGTGAGGCACCTGTGGTCCCCAGTGAGTGAGAGAGTGCTTGACCTCAGCTCCTCCAGGGCAATGTCTGACTGATGGTCTCTTCTCAGCCCCACTGGCCCATGCATCTGTTCTCTGGGGAACTCAGCAGCGGTGCCCACCATGGAAGGGCCTCTGAGAAGAAAAACCCTGCTCAAGGAAGGGCGGAAGCCTGCAGTAAGTACAGACCCACATTCACCTGGGGCAGCAAGGGCAGCAGTGAAGGGCCTGGGTCCAAAGACTCCAGCCCTGCCTGGGCCACTGAGTTGCCACATCTGTAAATAGTGCCCACTCCTAGAGGTCTCAACAAGAAATCACGTGTGTGGCAGAGGCCCTGCTTGCAGTAAGTGTGCAGCGAGCTGAACTGTCAGGAATTATGCCTGGCACTGTCTTGAAATGAACAAAGGAAAGGCTCCCTGAGTAAAGGAGCAAGAGGGGATGAAAGGCACCTCCCATCTTGGTCCCAGGTAGAATCTGGCATTGCCAGGGAGTGATGGAGGGCCAGGAGCCTGCACTGGCGTTGATGGGGTGGCTGGGTCTGGAATCACAGAGCCAGGGGGCCTCTACCCCCCACCACCCCTGGTGGCATCACTCAGCTTCCCCTTCCTCTGTAGCTGTCCTCGTGGACCAGGTATTGGGTCATACTCTCAGGATCCACCCTCCTGTACTATGGAGCCAAGTCCTTGCGGGGCACAGACAGAAAACACGTAAGTCCCTTGAAAGGACTCTCACGCTGGGACTTTGTCTAGTGGGAAAGGGACCTCTGTGAACTGTGGAGGATGGGAGTGGGAAAGGGATCAAGTGAACTGAGGAGTGTGGGGGTGGGAAGGTAGCAGGGGAGGGAAGGAGCCTGCCTGGCCCAGGTCGGCCTCCCCTGTGGAGTGGAGGGCTGGGCCCGGGCCTCTCGCTATGTTGTTGCTCTCCTCCAGTATAAATCCACACCTGGCAAAAAGGTTTCCATCGTGGGCTGGATGGTGCAGCTGCCTGATGACCCCGAGCACCCAGATATCTTCCAGCTGAACAACCCTGACAAAGGTAAGCAGCAGGCCAGAGCTGGCGCCTGCAGCTGCTCTCTGCCCATTTCCTCTCCATGCGTTTTCAAGTTATTAGGATCTTTTGAGGCTGCTGTCTTTCCTTTTCTTTAGATTCCGATGTTCATGGGGTCCATGCTAGTCCACAAAAACTGCATCGATCATGGTTGGTGTGTCCATTGAGCAGGGATGACGCACAGGGTGCTAGAATCCTTTTTGCGGCCTTACCTATGGCCACTGGGGCCCATCACTCCAGGAACTGTAGCCTCATGGTCTTGGAATAAACAGGTTGGATGAGGCAGGACCATGAAGCTGGAAGGGTCTTGGCTCTGGGGAGATTTCAAGGACCCCCTGACATACATGTGCCATGAGACTCTGGCAGTGTCCAGGTCAAAGGCCAACCCAGAGAAGAACCCTTTTAACTTCCCAAAGCTTCCGACCTTCTCTAGCTATCTCCCAGTTCCTCCTGGTTCCCGCTTCATGATCATGCTGGGAAGAAGGAGAGATCCTGGACGCCATCCTATCCAGTAGCCCTGTCTTCATCAACATTCAGAACAGACTACAGCAGGTCTCCTCAGTAACCCATGTCACATGACAAAAACCCAAAATTGCCTGGGTCAATTGGATTCCAACCAGGCAAACTGATTGGAGCTGGAAAATCCCCAAGCATTTTCACACCTTAACAGGAATGTTTTACTATAGGGTTCATGGACACACAAATATCCTGGGGATCTGGTTAAAATCCAGATTTGGATTCAGCAGATCTCAGGTAGAGACCAAGATTTCCAACAAGCTCCCAAGCAATGCAGATGCCAGTGCTGGTGGAGAGACTATGCTTTGAGTGTCAGGCTCTAATGTTCTTAGCTGAGAAGCAGAGAAACAAAGGGAGCCTCAGAGAGCCTGGAGTGGGGAAGAAAGAAATTGCCAAGTTCTCTGCTCCGTGTCTGAGTGACTGAAGCCACATTTGTTGCACACATGTGGCAGTGTGTCCTAAGTTTTGTTACCATTTGAGTTTCTTTCTCTCTCAACAGTCTGGACTGGATTAGCAGTGTTTTCTTAAGGAAATGCGACACAAGGGGTGGCCAGGGTCCGTGGATAGAATTCAAGAGGTCTATGAACTTGGGCGGAAAGAAAATACATCTTTATTTTCAGAGCCTTCTGACTCCTTCAATTATGAGTATAAGCATCCAACAACAAAACTGTTAGCAATACCTGTGATTTTATCTCAAAGAGAAATCAGATATTTGAAATCACATATTGTTAACAGACATTTCAAAATGTCACGTATGCTCATCTCTCTGAAATTAAAGTGCAGTATCAAACCTGTACTAGATCTTGTTCTTAGTGATTTAATATAGAAGCACCTATAGAATTTTACTGCTGATTTGTTTTTTAGTAGTTTAATAACTGTATTTGAGTATTATCGATTTCCTTTGTATCTATACATTTGGAAACATTATTCTGAAAATGGTCCACAGGCTTAACCAGACAGCCAAAGGAACCATGGCCCCAAAATGGTTAAAAGCCATGGTCCAAAGGGACAGCTGGAGGGAGCCCAGGAGGCTGCCTTCTCTGCATGTTCCAGCTCACCTGGGGCCGACCTTCCTAGTTTAGTTACCCGTGTTTACATTTCTCTTTATGCTACAGTCACCAGCTGACCTGCCTATGTGGCCCTTTTCTTAACCCATGGTTTCTCTACCCATCAGGCAATGTTTACAAGTTTCAAACTGGTTCCCGATTTCATGCAATACTGTGGCACAAGCATTTGGATGATGCATGTAAAAGCAACAGGCCTCAGGTAAAGTCGCCAAAATCTTGCTTGTCACCTGAAATATCCTCTCCCACCCTTGCAACTAAGGGTCCTTAGACAAAGGGGTTCCCTTCTTCCTTCAGAGCCCATTAGCCACACTCTGAGATACTCTCTTCTGATCAGCATCTTCCCTTGAGACAAGGCACCCTCTTGCTCAGCTTAGGACTAAGCCCAGCTCCAGACCAGAACATTGAATCTGGTTCCTGTGTCTTTCCCACAATAGGAAAAGCCACAGAAACACCCACTGGGGGACTGTTATGTGCAGCTGTAATATTAGCTTCTAGCATCTCTTCAGGTCATCCCTGCCAAGAGTTGACTTCATGGGAATCCTCCAGACTCACTAAAAGGCCTCCCTGCCCCACAACCCTTGGGAATAATGCTGCTAGCTAACTCACTGACAGCCAGCCTTGGGCCAGGCAAGGCTGCTGGTGAAAGGGGGTCCCTAGCTTCTCAGTGTGTTTGAACCCATGGGATCTGTATTGAGGTGAGCCCCCTCTGGCCTGCTGGGCCTGACTCATGGTATGGCCCCCTCTCCTGGTCGCCCCCAGATGTCCCCTGAAGGGTGTTACGCAAAATGCTTCACATGCAGGAATTGGCTGAATTCTCCCAATATCCCTGTGAGGTAGATTCTCTTACTGTCTCCATTTTATGCTGAGGATCTTGAGGCTCAGAAAGGGGCAGACACACATTGAATGTCCCACATTAGTGAGCAGTGGAGCTGGGATCAAACCCAGGTCTGCCTGACTCCCCTGATTCTGTACTTGTTTCCCCTGAGCCCTCCTGCCTCTCCTGCCTCCACTTCCCTGGTAACCCCTGCAATTGAGCAAAAGACTTTGTGTGGAAGCACAGCCCCAGCTGTCCAGGCTTGCCAGAGAGATGGCTGCCTCAGCCCTCAGCAGCAGATGAGGGTGGGCTGAAGCTTTCTGCTCCCTGGGGGTCAGGTGGGCAGCACTGATGCTCCTATCCCTAAGTGTCCAGATGTGTGTTCCCCAGGGAGCAGCCAGAGGAGGAGCGGGGGAAGCAGGAGTCGTCTCCTAGCAGGGGAAGCAGGAATTCTCTCCACCTCTCCTATGCCACGCTCCTAGCCCTCCCTTGGCATAGAGGGTGGCGGTTCAAGGAGGAGAGTTAGGGGTAGTGACTGGGAGTAGACTTAGTGACTGGGAGTAGACTTGCCTTTGCAGAGGCCCTTTGCAGACAGCAGCTCTGGGGGACCTCAGCAAAGGCAATTTCTTACCAGGCATTTGGGTCCAGGAGGGTGGGGACTTCATGGTGCTGCACAGCACACTCACAGACTTCTTGGTCCTTCCAAGCGGTTCTGGAAGCTGGAGGGAGGTCTCTAGTGACAGCTCTGAGGCTCTGTGCTCAGTCCTATTCAGGATTTTCATCTGTAACACAGATGAGGACAAATATGAGAAGCTGATTGAAATTATAGATCATAAGAAGCTAGAAGCAGAATTAGCAAATTCTCAGAATTAGTTCTCAACAAACTAAAACAACAGGACAAGACCAATACAAGAACAAACATGAGGCTCCACATCAATTGCAGTTGATCCCCTTGACTTACCCATCTGACTTTGGGGAATCTGTCCTAGGGATGTGCTTACACATGTGCTCAAAGATGTGTTTAAGAATGTTCACTGCAGCATCGTTCATGATAGAAACAAACCTTGGAAGCTTCTGTGACTCTCAGGGGGCCCTGTTGCTCAACACTTGATAGTTATTACAAAGAGGCAGATCAGGGCAAAAACATTGGAAAGGATGATCTTGTCTGTATAAAAGTTCTAAGATGATACATAAGAAATGGTAATTCTGTGCTTTAGGTATATTTGTACACTGAATAAATGTAATTGCCCATCTGTATGACGGGAAGACAAGGGTTTTGGTTGGCAGCCATCTCAAGGTGATCCCTTGAAACAAGGTGCGGAGACCTAAACAAGGCTGCCGCCGCCTCAGCTTGCATTAAGAGAGGAAGAGCATCCTGGCCTCCTCCACACTGGTCACACTCTGTGTATCTGGCGTCCCACTCTCTAAGAGCACAGCATGTAAGCTCGCCTACCACACGCAGGAGGCCAGAGCAGCTCTAGGTCCAACAGGAGCTGAAAGCCCCAAGGTAGCTACTGGGAGGGCGGCATGGGGAAGGAGGTAGGGCCCTGTGCCTGAAGCCTCGGCAACATGGTGGCCCCAGCCAGGAGCAACAGTGGTAACCCTAAGCAAAACCCATTGTCCATCTTCGGAGGAGCAGCCAGAGGATGACAGTAGCCCCAGCAGGCAGCAGTGCCTGGGCAGGCTGATCCAGCAGAGCACTAATGGGTCAGTTGCATGTATTGGCAAATGTAGTGTAGCATGGCAAGGCTACAGCTATTTTTTCTTTCAAAAGTGATTTGTATTGAATATAATTCTTTTTTAAAAAAATACATATCTTATTGCACTTTAGGTTCTGGGGTACATGTGCAGAACATGCAGGATTTTTGCATAGGTACATACACGGCAATGTGGTTTGCTGCCTCTATCCCCGTCACCTGTATCTGGCATTTCTCCCCATGTTATCTCTCTCCAACTCTCTACCCCCACTGTCCATCCCCTATTCCCCACAACAGACCCCAGTGTGTGATGCTCCCCTCCCTGTGTCCATGAGTTCTCATTCTTCAACACCCACCTATGAGTGAAAACATGCAGTGTTTGATTTTCTGTTCTTGTGTCAGTTTGCTGAGAATGATGGTTTCCAGATTCATCCATGTGCCTACAGAGGATAGCTGCATAGTATTCCATGGTGTATATGTGCCACATTTCCCTTGTCCAGTTTATCATCGATGAGCATTTGGGTTGGCTCCATGTCTTTGCTGTTGTAAACAGTGCTGCAATGAGCATACATGTGCATGTGTCTTTATAATAGAATGATTTATAATCCTTTGGATATATACCCAGTAATGGGATTGCTGGGTCAAATGGAATTTCTATTTCTAGGTCCTTGAGGAATTGCCACACTGTCTTCCACAATGGTTGAACTAATTT